>JANTBZ010074587.1:0-20636 GCA_024741255.1 Exechia fusca | reverse complement strand
AGAAGCAAGAACACACCGATAATATTTTTGGTTTGGAATAAAGAGACTCAAAAAGATCAATATCGTTGTACATGATATTAATTGCGATGAAAGCAGCTGGCCCGGCGAACTTCGTCTCTTTATATGTTGCATCACACAAAAAGAGTCAACAAATAACTTGAGATAATCATCACGATTCAATACTATTGTTCATTAAATCCTGGAAAAATCGGTGTTCTGGTGCTACCACTCTCAAATCGATAACATTTCCTGGAAGTGCCATCTTCAAGATAAGGAATTTAAATGTTCATGATATATCAACGAACAGTTTGAAAGTTATGCCGTTTGTTGTAACATGCGGTTCATTATATATACGAACAAATAGAGAAGAAGAAAAATCGTTTCTTTATGTAGCACTGCTTTCTGATGTGTAAAGTGCGGATGTAGCCAAAATAAATCTTATTACGTGTGGTCCAGGCTCATCCCTAACTGAAAACAAAAGATATATGAAAACAATGTTTGGAAATGTCGTGCAAACGATTTTGGGAATGCGAGAGCTTTATGTATGTGGAGAGGGTGTCACAATAACGCAAAAACTCACAATCGAAAAAATCGACAAAATCTTCATAATCTGAGAATGAGTGGTCCACGTTTTTATTCGTAAAAAATAAATTTATAAATTCGAAGTAGTGTCTCCAGATAAAGACTGCGAGGCAGAATAAATCGCGAAAAATTGCATTTTGCCAGGGTTAGCGACAAATACGTTCCGAAGGTGATCGAAATATTCCAGGATCGCTGGATTTTGGCTAATGGCCTTTAATGAGACTACGTAGAGGATTCAAAAATGTTATCAGCGGTCCAATCGGTTGATTCCCAATTTCTCAAATATGTTTCAAATTGGATAATATTATGTAAATTGAAAAATAAACGATGCACTATAAAAACGCCTTCATTTATGTACGGGTAAATCTGGTACTACCTCACATCACTCTCTGAAATCTATTGAAATCTGAAACGCTCGCAGAGAGAAATTGCGCATGTCAAAACACCGCCGCATCAGCTGTTCGAGGCTGAGAATTTTAGGAACTCGCGACTCGCGAATCATAACAAAAATTGTATTCTTCGTGGTCGCAGTATCCAGATTGTCCGTATAAAAAACCCCGCACCGCTCTACGCACCGGCACCATGCCCAAGAAGATCTGCACCAACTCCAAGGCGCTGGAGGCGCGCGAACGCAAGGCCGAAACCAAGAAGACGGCCAACGAGAAGGCCGCCAAAGACGCCGACGACCGACTGTGGCAGGACGACGACAAGAACCTGGCCAAGAAGAACGCCAAGCGCGAGGAGGAGGAACGACGCAAAGCGGAACAGCTGCGCAAGAAGGCCGAAACCAAGGAGCTGCTCGACAAGGAGATGGCTTCGATTAAGGTCGCCGCCAAACCGTCCATCCAGAAGGTCACACAGGCCCAGATCCAGCTGGAGAAGGAGCGACGCAACCAGGCCATCGAGAAGCTGAGCGCGAAACCGTCGAACACGCGCGTCGTCAGCGAGGAGCCGGCGCTCGAGGAGAATCTGAACCGGCTGATTCCGGAGGCGACGGTGGCGCGCACGGTCGAGGAGGCGATTGCGGTGTTGAGGTTAGAGAAAGTGCAAACGAATACAGATAACAGTATGAAACTAATAAGATTGAAATTTCCGTCCACAGTGTTGGCGAAGGCGAAGCCGATCCCGACAAGCATCCCGAGAAGCGCATGAAGGCCGCCTTCAAGGCGTTCGAGGCCGTCAATCTGCCGCGCATCAAGGCGGAGAACCCATCGATGCGCCTGTCGCAGTGGAAGCAGCAGCTGTTCCGCGAGTGGCAGAAGTCGCCGGAGAATCCGTTGCGGAATTGAGCCGGAATTTGAGGGGTTCGTATTTTCGTTTTGATACTGGCGCACAAATTCACTGCTGATGGATGATGGACACGACGCGACTGATAGCACTGCATTCGAAATGCATGCCAATTGGCAGGGCGGCCTGACGCAATCTCGAGAGCACGCGGGGAAAGTGTGTACATTTATTTTATTACAATAAATCCCCCAACTTTCAACGCCAAGATGATCAATTTTTAGTATCGTATATTCAGTCGAAATGCACTGGAATAAATATTCTTCAAGCTTCTTTTCTACTGCCCTATATATCTTAACCAATATAAATATCGTTAGCGTTAGCACATCAACCACTTAATAATGTATTGGTCGGCCCTTGTGACTGTCATCCTACTGTGTATTCACCTTCTCTCTCCGGAGATGTGAGCACGGTCATCCTTATCCTAAGTGGGAAACCGAGCACCGGAAATATTACCCCAAACATAATTTAGTTCTCTAATCTAGTCGCAATTATCTACTGGAGTCACTGCCGTTGCTGCTCTCACTTGCCGAATCGGCGGCCACATCCTCGAGCAGCTGCGCAATGCTGGCGCCCAGTCCATCGTACACCAGGGCGGCTATGCTCTTGTCCTCGGTGCCATGTTCGTCAGATGTTGCCGTTGGTGCGGCTGGTTTTCGCTCAGGTTCCGGTTCCTCTGACGTTGGTACTATGACAACTCGGCGTTGTTCGGTGACGGCTGGCGCAAGAACTTTCGTGTTCACCGCCGGCTCGTCGTCCTCTTCATCAGCCTGTGGTGTCCTCATGCCGGGCGGGTAAATCGGCCGAAAGCCGCCCTGCAGCTCCGGCTGGAATTGGCTGAATCGCTCCTTATCGCCGGCGGCATTTTGGATCGTCGATGGTGACGAGGACTGCGATTCACTTGCTTTCTTGCTGTCGACGGCACTGGGTTTGGGCGACGCTTCCTTCGACGTCGGATCGCTCACATTCGAGTCGGACCGATCGATGCCGGCCGCTTTGTTGCTCGTTGTCGACGGCGGCGGCGAAATGGTTCGATCGGCCTGTGGCGGCGGCGGCGGCGTCACCACCGCCCAGCTGTCGCGTACCGGATGATCCGCCGACGGCTTGTTGTCCAGGTTGACGCTGGGATAGAAGGGCGCCTCGAATTCCTGTCGGTAGTTGTCGCCTCGGGCCGGATTGCCGAACTCGTCGGTGTCATTGTGCACGATGCGCCGATGGGCGGCCGCCGATGCGGCGGCAGCTGCTGCGGCCGCTGAGGCCGACGATGTCGATGCGGCCGCCTCGGAGTCCTCGCGAATCTCCGAGATCACCGATGTCGCGTGATTGGCATGCGAGAAGTAGCCGCCGTCGCCGGCACTGGCGCTGGCGGATGGATAGTGGTAGTTGTGGTGGCTGTAGGCTGGTCCGAGGGCTGGCCGGTAGTGGACGGTGGGCGGTTCGGTGGGCGTGTAGGCGATGGCGATCGGTCGGTCGGTGATTCTGCGAGGTTTGAAAGATGACATGTGGTTAGCACATCGCCCTAAAGAGTAACCCTAGGCAACGTTTCAACATCCTTCCTGTGGATCATCGTGTGGAGCAAAATCCGAAAACTTTCTCTTACTCCCGAGATTTGAACCCAGGACCTCTAGCTCGTGAGGCAAGCAACACGACATTTCAACAACAACGATGAATATTACACTCACTCACTTCTTCTAACTATGATTTAAGAAAACATGTTAAATGTTGCCTAGGGTGCCGATAAGCAAGCAATTTAGTATTGGTGCAAGTCCAAACAAACAACATCTAGCAGATCCTAAGTAGGAAGTACTCCCAGACCCAGAGACAAGCAACGAAGCAAGGGTTATGTTGGTAATGGCTTTAGATACTTAGTATTCCGCCGTCTGACTGGCGTAGGGGTAGAGTACCTGCCTCTCACGATCGGTAGGTCTTGAATTCAAATCACCTGTATTGGTGCGATTTATTCTTCTAACTATGATTCAAGAAAACATGTTAAATGTTGCCTAGATTGCCGATAAGCAAGCAACTTCAAAATGATGCCGTTGGGTGGATATGTCTGATACCATGACCTCACCCATAAACTCATTCGGGCATGCTCTATCATCAGCCGACTCTTCCAGCGTCTGGCATCTGAAGCCCTTTTCTACTCCTTATTAAAATCTCCAGCATCCGCCCTAGTTCCCTCTCGCTTACCTCGTCAACGTGCTGGAAATTGCATCGGCCAACGGATCAACGAAATCATCCTCATCGTCGTCACCTTGTTGCGACGCCACAGCTGCCGCAACCGGCACTCGGTTCACCACTCGTGCCGACAACTTGCCACCATCCTCATTGCTATGCTCCGTCTGCGCATAACTCGCATCGGGTCGCTCCAGCGGATAGGGGAACGCTTGCGGAACGATAACCGGCTGTGCGGATCCGGTCTTCGGACGCACCGTCAGAATCGGTTGCTGCTCCTGGCGCACGACGGTGAACGGAGTGTTCTGGTACTCATTGCCGCCCGACGGTTCTCCCGCGGGAGCAGCCGGTTGATGCTGTTGCTGTTGCGGCATCTGTTGTGGCTGGGTCTGCTGCTGCTGCTGCTGCTGCGGCTCCGCCCCATCGCCACTCTCGATGGCCGTCCGCACCGGATAGACAACGTACACTGGGGGCTTGTTCTCCACATTCAGTGCCTGCGGCAACGCTTGCAGCTGTTGCGCCGATTCGCCTCCGCTCGCCACAGCGGCCTGCTTCTGCAGCTGCTTCTGGTGCTGCAACTGTTGCAGCGTGACGACGGGCTCCAGTTTGACCGCATCGCCCGTCTCGGCGATGTTCGCCGATGTTCCGCTGCTGGTCTCACTGGCTGTGGGCGTCTGCTGATTGTTGGCGAGTTCGTGGTGCTGAGCTTCGGCGAACTGTTGCTGCAGGTGCTGCTGTTGCTGAACGGTCAGTGGCTGAGCTCGCGGCTGCTGCTGCTGGGGATGGAGATGTTGCTGGTGCTGCTGTTGGTGGAGCGCTTGTTGCGGATGCTGTTGGTACTGTTCAACGAAGCGACGCAGCGGCTGCTGCTGCTGATGGTACTGCTGCTGCTGCATCAGAATATTGTGCTGCTGCTGGTGCTGGTACTGCTGCTCGCTGCCCGGCGGCGCATTGTAAATCCGCTCGTTCGGATTGTTCACTGGCGCAGCGGCCGGTCGCACCTGGAAATACCGTCGGTTCGGATTGGCGCTCGCATCAACAGCGGCCGACTCCGCCGATTCGGCGACCGGTCCGGCTCCTTCGGGCGTGGCCGATTTGGCATTGAAACTGACCGGTCGGCGCAGATGCGGCGGCAACGGTCGATGCACCGGCTGCAGGCGCCGGTTCAGGTTGTTGTTAAATTGGGCGGGTAGCTGCTGCTGCTGCTGTGGCGGCGGTGGCGGTGGTTTACCGCGCATTTTGCTGGCATACTCGGCGGCCGCCTCTTTGGTGTGGAACGCCGGCGGCGGCAGCTGAGACTGGGCGGGCGACTGATGCTGGTACTGGCCGTTGGGCGGCGGCTGACTGTAGCCGATTTTCGCGTTCGGTCGGAACTGGGGCAGAATGTTGGGCAGCAGACGATCGCCGATAATGGGGCGCGTGGCGTTCGGGGACGGGCGACGTGGCGGCGGCGGCTGCTGCGGTTGATTGTTCGATGGCATCGGCTGATGCGGTTGCAGCTGTTGTGGTTGCTGCTGGTGCTGCTGCGGCGGCGGAACCAGAATGGTCGAAGATTGGTCGTGCTTGGCGGCGATCTGCTGCTGCTGCTGAGGACGTGGCGGCTGGGTTTGATGCTGCTGCTGCTGCTGCTGTTGCTGCTGCTGATACAACTGCTGCTGATGCTGCTGCTGCTGGGCGTGCTGATGAAGCTGCTGCTTCTGCTGCTGTGTCAGATGCAGCCGATTGTAGCTGGGCCGCTTGTTGGGCTCGTGCACGAAATGCGGACGCTGCGGCTGCTGCTGAGGCGTGCCGACGACGACCTGGCCCTGGCCCTGTTGCGGCTGCTGATGTTGCAGCTGATTCAGCGGCTTGATCGGGCCGTTCCCATTGCCGCCGTTGCTGACCACCACCATCGAGAGCGGCTGTTGCGGCTGTTGCGCAGCACCCACCGGATAGTTCATCTGCACGTGCATCGGCACCTGGAACGAGTCCTGCGGTTGGCCGCTCTGATCGATCGTCGGTACGTTGATGAATTTCACCGGCACATCTGCACCAGATCCGCTGCCGCCCTCGCCGAAACTGACCAAATTCTGCGCGTCAGTGGTGCGATTCCGCGATGCCGGCGGAAACACGAGCACACTGTGCCGCTCCGGCTGCTCTGCGGCCGGCATTAGCTCCGGTTCCGCCTTGAACGTGCCCGTCACGATCGGCGCATCGGCGTAGCTGTCGCCGGCGACGGGAAACCGGAAGCCGGTGCCCGCTGGCGGCGGTCGACTGTTGGGCGGACTGACGCCGATCAGAGCCGTTCCGACGGAGCCATCGACGACAATGTCGGTTGGATGGGGTCGGTTGTTGGGCGGCGGCGGCGATGGATGCTGGACAGGCGGCGCCACATGGGCGAATCCCTGCGGCAGCTGACCCGGGCTGTAGAGCATTCCGAAGGGTCCGGTGTTGTGGGGCTGCTGCTGCTGCTGTTCCAACGACGATTCGGTGAACATGATCGGATGCAGCTGCTGCGGTGCTGGCGGAGCGGCCACTGCGTTGCCATTCGTCTGGCTGCCCACCGACTGCTGGCTGCCCAGCACGAACGATACCGAGTTCTGGTCGGGTGAGATGACAATGTGATTGCTGTTCGCTGGCACCGAGGGACGACCGCTCTGCGGTCGACCAACTCCGAATGTCTGCTGCAGATGCGGTTGGGCTGGCGTCGGCGGTGGCACCTGATTGTGACTAACGTCGTGATATTCACTCGAATTGACGGATTCTTCACCGCTCGACGGACGCTTCATCTGGGGCGGCTGCACGATGTGGAAGTTGTCGTTGCCGCCAGCGTTGGCGCCGACGAACGAGCCGCCGCCACCGCCCGTTGGTCGCGACTGTTGCATAGTCTGAACTTGCGGGCGTTCCGGTTGAGGCGGTGCCGTTTCGACGATGATCGGACGACTCGTAAGCGGCGCCAGCGTGGATGTCACTTCGGTAGTTGTCTTCGTGGTCGTTGTCGAAGTCGTCGTCGGGATTGGCGTCGCCATCGTAGTAGTCGTTGTAGTCGTCGATGTTCCAAAGGTCGTGCTCATCATATCCACATCGTCGGCCTCATCCTCAGCGGCGCTGTTCGTGGTGGCCATCTGCACGGCTTCCTCGTCGTCGCCCAGCAGCGAGTTGAACAGCTCGGACAAGCTCATGTCATTGGGATCGCGGGTCGGTTTGCGCGACGGCATCGGAGTCGTCGTTGTTGAGGTCGTTGTGGTCGCTTCGGTCGTTGGGCTCTCTGCGGCCGGCAGCGGTCGGAATTCGTGCGGTGCCAGCGGCCTGACGCTCGGCCCGTATTTGGGCGTCACTGGATACTGTTGAGACTGGCCAACGAAGCCGCTGGCGGTCGTGCCGCTGCCATCGTCCAGCTGGATGTACGGACGCTTGCGGATGGTGGAGTACTTGTACTTGTTGGTGGTGTATTTGAGGGGTGGTCGGGTGAATTGGGGCGGTCGCGTGATGATGGGCGCGTTGCTGAGGAGTTGGATCGGTGCGGTGGTCGTTGGAGCCGGAGTGGTTGGTGTGGTTGTGGGCGGTGGAGTTGACGTGGTCGGACGTTGAGTGGTTGTTGTCGGAGGGGTTGTCGTTTGTGTTGTCGACGTCTGTGTCGTCTTCGGTCGATTCACCACCTCGTAGACGTGCGGCCGTTGAGGAGCAGACGGTGGAGCAGCTGCGGATGAGGCACTTTGGGTGGTCGTCGTCGAGGCGCTGACGTCCTTGTGATTGGACACGTAGTTCTTGTTGTTGCCCTGATACTTGAGATTGGCGTACGAGCTGGAGACGAGCGGATAGACGAACTTGGAGGAGGTGTATTTGACCGGTAGGTGGAGGAAGTCGTGAAAGTTGGGTGCGTGCACGGAGTTGAGAGCTGTGGGAATTTGGAAGAAGTTCCAAGTCAGTCAGTGTACGGAATATTTAATATACATACATATATTACGAGGAAGTAATGTTTCTTATTCAAAATATTGACTCTTTCACTGAGCCCGACACACACATTTTATCAAGGTTGTAAGTTTTAAAATTTAACCGACTACTCGTACATGAAAGAAAGAGACAGAGTTAGAGCTAGCTACGTTCGAGGTGTGAGGTTGTACGCTCCATATAAACTTTACAAGCTGGATCGATTTGCCTTTAAATGTTTCTTGTTAATTCCAGGAAAGAGTTAGGGCCAACATGCTTATTACCTCGTGACCGAGCTTGTTAGCTCTTATTTAATCTCGTCACAGAGGTAGCTCTTTCAACAGCTCGTAACTAGCTTATTAGCCCTTTACGAACCTTGTAAGATCTTTTAAGACATTGTAAGACCATTTTTAAGACCTCGTGAGACCTGTTAAGACTTTCTAACTAGTAAGTTAGCTTGTTAACATCTTGTAACTAGCTTATTAGCCCTTTTAACACCTCGGAAAAATATTATAACATACAACATAATATGTAATACAAAAAATAGCGGAGCAAAAAATAGTATAAACCTCTGCATGTTACTCGGAACAAAACATGTTTCATTTCAAATTCCCTATTTCGATTCAATCAATTGAGTTCCAATTCGATTTCAAAGTAGGAATAAAAACAATTAATTCCATAACTGCACAAAACACGTTACTCACCAGTCGACAGCTCTCCGCCGGCCGCCGTCGAGTCCGTGTCGACGATGGCATTCGGCGACGCATAGCCCAACGTCTTCTTGCCATTGAAATCCAGCGCTCCGGACAGCGGATTCTTTTCCAAATAGAACGGTTTGCCGTCGTTGAAGATCTGCTTGGGCAGCACGTAACTGCCGGTTGCCAGCTCATCATCGGCAGCCGCGGCCGAAGCCGAAGCCGAGGCCGACATCGATGACGCTGCGCTCTCGTCGGCAATGTTGTCATCGTAGAATTGCCGCTGGCCGGCGGCCGCAACGATTGCGACCGCTGCGAGCAGCACCAGCACCAGTGTGGTGCTCATGTTGGTTGGCGTTCTGCAAATGGCATGTAGAAATATTTTTCAGTAAGTCAGTCGTCTTTAAAATGTGAACTGGTACGGCGAGGAGCAGGGCATTATGCGATCACAACGGTCCGATTGCGCGCACGCGGTCACCGTCAGCAATCGTCGCGGAGAACATGTGTGTGTGTGTGGGTGTGCCGGTGAGCGTGTGTGTGAGCTTGCTCACGAGCATGCTTGTGCATGCTCAACCCAAATGTGGGTCAGCGCGCCAGCAACTTTCTTTTCAGAACAACGAAACGAACACAAGCGCGCAGATATCACATCATCGCACTACAGCAGAGGGCTGTTCGTGTGTTTACAACATAACGACACCTCCGCGATTCGCCGGTGTTTGCCGGTGTGTCGCGTGGGTTGTGCGGTATGTGTTATTGTGTCGAGCGATTGCCGAAAAAGTGCTCTAGAATGTTGTAAGAGTTTGGGCGGTTCGTGTGTCTCAATAACCTGAATCTCACATATAATTCATGGGCTGATTAGTCTTGAGACTAACTATGAAGAAAGAACAATTTCTGATGAAGACAGAATTTATTATTGATCACAGTATTTTTGTATCAAAGACTTGTGATTAGTTTGGAAGTAATTTGCTTTATTGTAATACGCGAATCGACATATCCTGACATATGGAGAAGAAGGAATTGGAAATGTTATTAAAGCACTGATTTCTGATAGGATGAAGGACCGTTGGACCGTTGTACTAGCCGAATTAAAATTTTGCATTTTTTAAAATGTGTACCGTCCTTCTGGGCACCGCAGACGATGCGCGCAGTGGTGCCTAAAATTTGGCAATTCCTGACGAAAACATCATTTCGGAATTTGGAAAGCATGGAACCTGAGGATTGCAGATACCCCGAAGTTATACAAAAAATATTTATAGTGGAACATGCCCTGGATCCGATCGAAAGCTTAGTTCAATATCTAAGAACTATATCGAACAAAACAAAAAATGCGAATTCCGCATTTTATCCATGCCAGTGAACGTCTGCAGAATCGTAATTTCAAAACTACTGCCCACGCCCACCTATTGGCACCCCTCTCACTGTGCTGGGAAACATCGGAAATTATTTAAAAAAACAATCAAAAGTGTTTTTCTCATTTTTTAATGATTCTGTGGTTGTATCTCAACATTCGAATCAGTCAAGAAATATACGGACGGAAATTCATATGAATGTAACTAATATTATACATTTAAATCATATCAAGCACAATGTTCTATCAAGAGTGCCATTAGATGGGCACATGTACTATTCTTATATAATGCGTTATAGTTTGAGTCCATGTCGCAATAATGTTCGAACAATCGCTGAACTGCGAAGTGAAAAGGTCAAGCTATGAATTCCATTCATTCTTTGCCATTCATATTGATGGGAAAGACTTGAAATGTAATTCTCAAAGATGACCGAAATTACATCATCCGTTTGTTTTTCGCATTTTTCCCGTTTAATAGTGGTCATATCTATAGTTTCAAACGTATTTGCCCCTCAGCGACTATTTTTAATTCCAAAATTAAAATGGTAGCAGCAGGGAAAAAACATTCGTCGCTTACTTTTTGAAGGTGATCGAGATGTTGTAGGACCGCTCATAGTTTGTCCCTGGACTTCTCTGCCCATGTAGCATAATATAATGAATGCGCCAAACCGCCTGGCTAATTAACGGAATTCCGAGAACGAATTGTATACACACACAGATGTTTTGCATACCGCGCGCTTTCATTTTTCTCCCTGCCCACACTACCGACCCGAACTCACGACGACGAATATGCTAAATAAATACAAACAGCAAAAAATCGCACACACACGTTCAGAACAGCGCAGAACACGACGCGACGATGTCGCGCTCATATGGGTCAAGGTAAGCGACGATCATCGCGTCGAGAACCTCGTTATAACTACGACAACGACGGCCACGAATTCCGTCGCGTTGCGGAAACGTTGAATATCGCGTCGCACCCAGCAGGTTCATCGATGATGCTCAAAACACGTTTAGCTTTTATGCTTCGTTGTTTTATTTCGGGGCGAGTTCGTTGGCCACGCGCACTCTCCAGTGTAACGGTACGTGACGAAACCGACGAAATATTCAATTTGAACCGCGATCAACGAACGACGTATGCCAAGACGATGCATATGTGAACCCAAATTAATATGCAAAGAACCGGCCGCATTCGATTCGATATGATGTATCGAGAGCGCTGACGAAGGGTTCGAATACACTCGAAGAAGCTGCGGTTGGGGGAATGTTGAATGTTGGTCCAGCGACCAGCGACCAGATGTGCCACAACATAAAACCCAATGCAATCTCGGAGCTAATAACTCCCATGCATTCCATCACATAATGCGCATGTATCATCGCAGTTGCACGAACGTGTTATGCTCGCATGTGCGCGGCGGTTCTCACACTGCTGCGATATTGCGCACAACATTCGATCGGCGGTGAGCATACGTTTGCTCACCGCCGATCGCCGATCTGCCGATCGTATAATCCGCGCGCGAGTGCCGCCAGTAAAATGTCTTATTGCCTGATTGCCTGCCATCTCCTCGTCCGCGTGTCGCGCGCGTCATTTGACCTGCGCGACGAGTGCAGCAGCAGTGTTTTCTAAAAAGCTAATCGCTTTCTTCGTCTCGGCACGCACGCACGCACGCACGCAACTGTATCGATTGGCCCCAACGGGCAACGGGCAACGCGTGTGCCATGCATGCCCCATCCGCGCAGCATCAAATACACGCTCGGACGCGCCAGAAGGCTGAAGAGCGATCGACCGCCGCACCATCAGCAGGTCAGCAGGCCGAACAGTTTTCCTGATTGTTATTTCAGACAGCGCCGCACACATTTTATCTCTACGCGCGTGCATACACTTTCCATTTTTAAGTGTACACTACACACTCACAACAATCCATAAACACGCAAACGGTCTGCACAATGCGCATGCACACACACACACGCACTCGAAGAAAGTAAACGCGCGTATCTAGCCTGCAAGCACCTGAGAGATGCGCGCGCACGCGTGCGCAATTAATCGACGCCGCGTGCGCATCATCTTCTTGTGCTGCTGCTGCTGCTACAACAGTCTGAATGACGCCGGTACACAGCACACGGCACATCTCTCCGTGCGATGCGCGCATATCATCATCGCGCAGACACAGAGAGCGTGATGCCGGGCCGGCGAGGCGGCGGCGGCGGTCAACTGTCCGTGACCATGAGCCGCTGCGCGTCGTGGCGCGTCGTTTGAATGAATGCGCCAGCGTGCAGGGAAACGAACGAACGAACGGCGAACGGTTGTTCGTCGGTGGGCCATCATTAACGTATGCTGCGCCTTAAAGACAAAGCGTAAGCTGCCGCAGAATGCCGCACGGCGGAGGAGTGTAATATATGTGATGAGCAACAATAAGAGAGTGCCTGAGCACGCGGCGCCAGTCTGTGTGTGTCGGTAATTGGGTAATTATTATGTTACGTTGATTTAAGAGTGAATGTGGTGCCGCACACGCACGTATGCACGAATTATAATGAAAGCAAAGATGAGGCGTCAGTCATAAAGCATAAATCACCAGACAACACGCGCGCGCATGTGTGGAGTAATTATAATGTATTGCTTCTGAGTATCGAATATCTCAATTACCCAGTCAAACGTATGATGCACGACTATCATCACGAACAACAACGCGCGTATTGGATTGGCCTAAATTTCGTAATACCGAGCACATTACACACACACAACTTCTAACAGAGAGACATACACGCGATGCTTTTAGTCGCGCTTCTGCGTCGTCAACGTCGTCGTATAACGGTTAATGACACACACACACACTCACTCCGCGTGTATCACGTACGCGTAGCTCAAACACAACGACGACTGCCGCTGTTGTGGGTTAACTGAATTATTCAAATTGAAAACCAAACGCCGCATGCGCGTGCACACACTCACACACGATCCGACATGCCTCGTTAGATTGAGTCAACGCGACGCGGCACGACTCGGCGCACTTATGTGAAATGAATTCCGCACGGCACGCGTTTTACACACAAACCCGACTCTCCGACACATTCACACACGCACGCACGCACGCAAAGTCGAATGCGCGCGCCATCGAACCGCGCACATTTGCCCGCATTTGCGACTGATGCGCGATGCGATGCATTTTGTGAAATGTGCGAGTGCACATTGCGAAACGCGCGCGCGCACACACACAGGTCACATATGCGCGGTTCATCGCTCGTGCGTGTGAAATCATACATATCCATAGAAAATTGCAAAAAACCCACTCCGCATGTAACATGCGTTGATGGAAGAAATTGCGTGAAAAAAATATCGCAAACTCAATGGCTTGGTTTGGCAATGCAGCGCGTTATCGAAGCGATGCGACCAGCAAGTGAATGCTCTCAACCTGCGGGCATGCGCGCTGTCTCGCGATTTGCATGCGCCCCATCGGCGAGAAAGTCATGTCGCGCGCGAAAACACGCAACACGCGCGAAGAAAAGAAACAGAAAATATAATGTTGTGTTTGTGTATGCGCGAATAACGTGTTCGTAATTACATCATAATTGCGCTTGACCAATCTTTTTGCAAACGACGACACTCTACAGCACGACTCTATCCCCATCCACAATCCATTCTGTCATCGTCGCAAGTCAATGGACGTGCGCCGCCCGTATGCGATTGTGTGTGTGTGTGCATACTCGCGCGCGCGCGAGTACAGTTAATTATCCGTTTTGTCGCCGTCCGTCTAGCTCGCGCACTTCTGCGCACATTCGCATAAACACACACACACTGATACATACAGTCTGGATGTCGTGTATGCGAGTAAGCATTCGAATAGCATCATGAATGGTGTATGCGATATGGCGCGATGGTATTACGACGATTACTGCGACGACGATTCCATGGCGTTGACCTACATAAGTCGTCTTGATATTATTGTTTGCAAATGCGAATGCGGTGCGGTGCGATGCAGTGCAATATTCGTGTTTCGTGTGTGCGCCGCGCTCGCGCCGCGTTACCCCGTTGTAATTGAACAGTTATCCGTAATATCCGCACACACGAACGAACGAATAAATTTCTCTTTATTCGATTCAAGCACCCGTATCACACAAGAGGTTTCGAGATAAAAATAGGCGCACACGCACAGCATAAACTGCTCACTGTGTCAACGGAATCGTCGAACGCGCGCGCGCGCCAATTGGCATTTGGCCCGAACGAAACGAAAGACTGCAAAAGCGACGAACCTTGAACCCGAGCGCGAACTCAATCGACTGAGACTGTGTGACTCACAGATAAATAATGACGTCTTTGCTGCTTTCTTTCCTACGCGTTGCGGGTGCTGCTGCTGCCAATTTCCTCACACCAATTTCACACTAACACGATCGTGTGATGATGAATCAGCCGCAGAGATGTCCGTGTTTGAGATAAATCTATACGCACGCGCAGAAACTGCGATCGCAAGTGTTTGCTCGCGTTTTCACTTGTGTGTGTGTGTACGTTTCTGATTATGTTATGTGCGTGGATGTTTGCTTTGCTGCTGCTGCTGTCTGTGTGAGTGAGTGGTCGTTACACTTTTGATTTTAATTATTCCGGTTTGCAGCAAATTTGTGGTTTATTATGTGCGAGGCGCAAATTTCACGTCGTAATATTGTAATCCGAGAATGCGAGTGGAAGCACACGCACACAAACATATACCGGTTCTGCACAATTCCTCGTACAATATGGATGGAAACGGCTGTAAACCAAACCAGACAACACACACACACACACTCAACGCACTGCACTGCACAAGAATGACTAGTTTTCTTTCTGTCGACACCGCCGCTGTCTTCTTTCTTTTATTATTGAGGGCTTTCGTTGCTCACAAGTACTCACACACACACACACACACACGAGCGTCTGTTCAGACACACTGTCGGCGAAACGACGACGCAGACGACACACGACGACGACGACAAGGCACACGAGACCGAAAAGTAAGTCAAACCGTTCAACACACACACACAAACACACGCATGCACTCGGCAACACTCGGCTTACCGAAAACGCGAGACGAAGCTGGTTGTGGAGCTCGGCTTGGAGCTCGGCTTTGCGCTGCTGCTGCTTGTTGAGGTGTGTGCAGGCAGAGCTCACCGTCGATGTTGCGTCCGTTCGCGAGTACTGTTATCCGCCGATTGACGGCAGCTGCGGCTCGAACGGGTGATTTTGTATGCGGCAGCGAAAAGCGGCGGCAGAAGCAGCAGCAGCCGAAGTCGCGCAGAGCGACGCGACGATCTTTTCTCGCGCACGCGAAGACGAACGAAGACTTAAGACATGCAACGTGATTCTGCGAGAGATTTCGGATTCGCTCTCTGGATGGTCGGTGAGTCATACTACATGGTTAATTAAGTATCGGGAAAAACGGTGCCTCCACTCTCAAATCGATAACGTTTTCCGGGAGTGCCAATATGTAAATAAGAAATGTGAAATGCTCATGACATTTCATCAAGTAGTTTTAAAGTTATGCCGTTCATTGTAACTAGCAGTTCAACATATCCGAATAGATGGAGAAGAGGGAACTTCGTTTCTTGGTTTATTATGGGAAAAGTGCTGCTGGAACCAAAAATCGATAAGATGTGAAGCTTTAAATTGTCGATACCCTGGAGATATAAAAACATGTTCGGACATATCTTTGATACGTTTTTGGCTTTTTGGAGAGGCTACCGCAAAACCAGAGACTCACAATCGACAAAATAGCCATAATGAATGAATTGGGCTAAAATTTCCTAATTCAAAATAGTGTCTCTCAGTGCTCAGTGTCTCAGTGCATGTCCCTGGACTTGATAAACCATGTACTACATGGGATGATTAGTATCGGGAGAAATAGGGAAGGAACAACATGTTTGATGAAGACAAAATGCATTGTTGATCATCGTCATCTTTACGCCAGACAAACAAAATCTTATACTCGTACTGTCATTAGTTTGGATAATATTGCCTTCATTGTAACTCGCGGTCAGACATATCCCAACTTATGGTGATGAATGTATTCAAAGTCTTATTATAGCACTGATTTCTGATAGAGCGAAAACATATCTGAAGATATTGTTATCTGGAGGCTTCTCTAGCCGAAAGTACATTTAAACATTTTGTGAACTTTTCTGTACCTTCCATTTGGGCACCGAAGCCGATGCGCGCAGATGACGCCTAAATTTTGAAGTTGCTGACGAAAACATCAATAAGTCCACCAAATAATGTCAGAAGTCGGAAAAGATGGAACCTGGAGATGGCTGCTACCCTGAGGTTATATAAAAAATATATGTATATAATGTTCATACGTTTTTGTGCACGCGAGTGCTCTTTGCGGAGAGAGCGCCGCAAAAACACAAAAACTCACATTCGACCAATTCGACCAAAAATCCATAATCAATGAAAGGGTAATAAATTGGGTAATAAATTGTGGTCCAATCTATGGTTTCGTGCGTATTTGGCCCTCAGCAACAATTTTGTATTTCCCAAATGAAAATGGTGGTTAGCGACGAATACTTTTTGAAGGCGATCGAGGTGTTGTAAGACCGCTGTTTTAAGGCTATCGAGCTAAAATGAAACTATGTGGAAGAATATAAAACATTTTCATCAAAAATGTCTGTCCTTCCCTGTTTCTCCCGATACTTATCAGCCCATGTAGTAGTATACATTATATCGTACATCGTAAATCACTTCTCGCTCTGGCTCAAGAAAATCCAAATGTTCTGAGATAACAAAAAATACCACCCAATTACTCATTGCGGCGATTACGATCCAATTCAGACATTTATTGCAGACATACTTTTAGTACAGGCGAAACTATGAATCTATACACATATTGCGATTACAAGCTACCAGTAGTGGAACAACGATACAGATACAACTAAAAGAAACATTTGTTGGTGCACCCTCATAATGCATTGTCGAGATCGGTCGTGTTTATAATTTGGTTGTCAAAGCTGTGTGTGTGTGTGTGTACCAGTCGAGAGTGTTTTCTGTGTGATCCTCGCCGTAATCGCTCGCCATATCGCGAAGCGTATGCATCTATATATTCTTAGTAATGTCTTTGCGTTACAACCGTTAGGAAAATGTGTGATGTGTATGCGTATGTGACTAATTTTATCTGCTAGCTCAATTTGTTCCCCCCGCGCTGATTAGCTCCAGGATTCACCGTTTCCATATATTTGATCGTCTGGCTTCGTAAACTCGCTGAAAATCACCGCGCAAACAAATGACATACAAATGTAAATGCTACAATCGCACATCTGTCTCATCTCATGCCGCCTCTCGTGTGTGTTCAGTACACATAGTTGCGATGTGGGAAAATCGCTCGAGCCGCCGGCTCACCGTACGGATCCTGCTGGTTGCGATAGCGTCGGGCAACGAACACGGCTAGCAACTACACACGGCGCAACAAATCACACATGAATATGAAATAAAATAAATAATAATCATAATTAATTAACGGCTATCTGCTAAATCGGAAACGGAAGAAACATGCTCCCAACAACATGTAGTGTAGAAGTGTCTTGTATCAGTGTGTGTGTTAGTTTGTTGTGTAACGATCAACGCGATTATGTATTAGTGCCAGATTTCCATCCCATATTGGCCGCCACGCTCCCACATTCCGCATGCCCTATTGGGTGGTTACAGAAATGCACCGGAATGGCCGCGCGGATCTTTCTGGTTGCGATAGCGGTACGTCAGACAGACGCCGACAAACTATTTGGGAGGATGATGGAGACCATAACCGAGGAGAAATGGATGATTAGTTGTATTAGAATAAGACGGAACAGGAATGATTAATGATTAGTTAGTGATGGTGTAGCTCGAAAGTTTGAAATATGAAATTACGTGTTCAAGTCCAAGATTCGAGTTGAATAAAAAGTTTATTTCGCGAATGAACAAATTGGGAAGTTCAATTTTCATCTCCCAACGCGTCAAATATAGAAGATGGAGACTCAAAATCCAGACACGATTTTCTAATAATCCGAAATAGACAGTGTTTTTTGGTCCTTGCGAAATATAACGCGTTTGAGAAGTCCAACAATATTTTTAAACCATTGACGAGGGAAATTCAATCGAAGAAATTCTGTGTAATTGAGCCCTATATCAGTTATTGGTGATTATTTAGAAACGTTTTCGTGCAGTTTTGTTGAAAATGTCACGTTCGAAAATCTAATTTATTGAGTGCTTTAGATTGCAGATATAAATCGTGACGCATTGGAAACGTCCGACTGACGCTGCAGACTAAATGACGAGAAATGTATTCAAGCAAGTGAATATGTTCTTGATGGTTTTACAAACGATTCATAGATAAAATTATTTCACATTTGTTTGTTTTCGCAATGTAAATCATGTTCGAAAATACGATCCGAAATATAAAGTTTAAATCATGTACTGAAATCTTCTTATTTTCTTGTTTTGTACGTCTATATATAACATTTAGACTAATCCAATTATGCAGTTTTATTGAATGAACATTATTCGTATATTTTGTATTAGGCTCTCTCGAAATCTTATGGTCGCTAATCGATTGACGAAGAGAAAAACGCAATATTTACAAGTTATAAGAAAAAACCAATATTGGGTTGAGGGTTGAAACAGAATTTCATAGATATCAAACGTGAACACACACAATTAATTTGTTCCCATTTATTCCACTACAAACTATTTTTTAATTTCAGAGAGGTAGATAATGGTATAACATATTATTCTTCAGAAAAAGTGTGTTTGCAAATATTAGGGTATGTTGGGGCAAGTTTTGCCATGAAAATTTGAGGAGCTCCCACATCTGTAATTTTGAATCAATTACGATATGGTAAAATGCAATCGATAGACCATTTATCTGGCTATATCTTTGATGGAAAGTATTGCCCCGTATCTGGCCTATGCTTCAAAACCCGAGAGCATGTTTTTTGACGATTTGAAAATTGCAATTTGCAATTTGTCATCCGGAATGATTTGTGTGTTTGAGTTGCGGCGCAAGTGCGCCATAGCTCTGTGTGTGTCTGTGTGTGTGTGTATGCACGCATAGTACACTCCAACTCCACACACACACACACATTCACGCGGAACATTCAAATAAAAGGACAAGGAAAAAAGCGAGAAAACAACAATCTCAGTTCTGCGATCGGAGGACGCCACGCGATGGGGGCAAAAACGGAGCGCTGAGTACGAAATACTTGCGCTCAGCGTTCAGCGCATACAACGTGTCGTAAGCGACAAATTTTCCGCATTGTTGAATGAGAGACGACGACGAACGCGAACGCGAGCAACTGACGATGTTGACACAGAAGTGACACGCGAACAACATAGCGCGAGCGCGGTCTTTGGTGTAATCTCGGGTGTAATGGACATTGATATATTATACGGATGTTTGACCATGCTAATGGTGTAAGAATACCGTTTAAAATTTCGAAGGCACGGACAAATTAATATGGATGTTCTACGTTGAGGAAGGTCCAGACGGAAACTAGTTGTGAACATAGACCGGTCGTTAACACCCCACATAACTTTTGACATGCAGGAGATGAAGCAAATCTGTAGAAATTCGATAGTGCGTTATGTAATACTCATGCTACAGTCCATAATATTTTGTCATGTGACAAAATCAACATTAGATCCATGATTTTTTTTTCAATGCACTTATCATATTTCTGATGAAAATCGGTACAATGGAAGGCATTTAATTCGGCCAAGATGAGTAGCCTTTTGATTTCACATTCAGTAGTCCATTTCAAGTGTTATACAACCAAATATTTACATTATCGACATACGATTAACTTAGTTAACGTTTAACTTAGAATTTCCCAATTTTGTATGTAGTTTTGGGGGTAGGGGTTTTTCACTTTTGCAAAATATAATGAATTTTTCAATATTGAATATCTTTTAAATTTTTAATATGTTCCCCAGTATTCAGCTATGTTTTTTGAATTGACTTTCTATCAATGTATACACATGTTCTCATGATGATTTATTTGATCGACACTCATGGCTAAAAATTAAAGCTGTGTTCACAACTGCCTTACTTCCGCTACTACTTTTACTAAAGTGGCTTGTATATAATAGACTAAGAAACTTTTCCTAACCTTGTTTAGGGTGTATGAATTTATCAATAGTAGTTTATGAATGAAAGCGATGTCATTTTATGCATTTATTAAATATTTTAAACATTTCAATTGCTTTTAATATTTCAACGGTCCAAGTCTTGGAATCGGAACAATCGAAATGTTTCTGATTGAAAATCGGCTATTAAATTCCTTCAGAATCTAATCGATTCTTTATTTGCGATATCTAATGCGTTTGTACCACCATATCGCAGCAATAGAATGGATGCCCCTGCAATCGGACACTCGCTAAATTAAAAAATCGACAACAAATATAGATGTAATGTTTCGATTTTGATGCTCTTTGCAAAATGGGTTGATATTGGCGGTTTATGTTTATTCTCGGAAGCTTCTTACTTTTACTACCAAATTCCAATAGTTTTGGGGGGCATGGGGTTAGGGAACAGGGTAGAGTCTGATCGTTCTAAGCCTTATTCAGTAGTTTAATAAGCTTAGTTCCAGTCTTGCAACTGTCTCCCGAAGCTCAAGTAGAAGTCCAGCCTCCGCGTGGCGCCCCCTGGAAA
>JANTBZ010074476.1:0-20641 GCA_024741255.1 Exechia fusca | reverse complement strand
GATCTCCCGAATACAAAAAGATTCAGGTCATTTGGAGCACCCAGTTCTGTGAAAATTAGCTCCAAAGTCCAGCATGGGCTTGGTAACTTCATATTGAATCATACTTCAAAGCTAGAGACCTAAAAACAAGTATACTAAATTTAATTGACCATAAGGGTTTCATAGACCTCTACATAGACTATGAATATACGTATTTTTACAATTCCAAGTGTAACAAGTTCGAATTGCCTTAACGTGAGACAAACACATATTTTCTTGATGAAAGTCCTGCAAATAATTATTTGCAGTGAGTATCTGATTACCTGCCACCTACGTGCAGAGAGAACAACTTAACCAATTCAAATAGAATAACTTCTATCTCTATAACATTAGGATCACACTTTTTTTGCAGTTGATTAGACTTTAGACCACTCAACGTAGGCTCGAACTGATAATATACATCCATTTAACTCTTCTAATAAAGCTAAAAACCATGGAATTGTGAAATGCATTTTTTCCAACCATTCCCACTCGCCGCAGATGATCAGCAGCGCACGCGAATACATGTCCGATCGCCTGGTGCGACCCGTTCTGCGGCGCGCCGACTCCGTCAAGGTGATGCGCGACCGGGTGCTGGACAATCGGGTGTCGGCGTACGCCGCCCATCGGCTCGACGGCGCCATCGATGTGGCCGACAAGTATGTGGAGCGTTTTCTGCCGGCCGCCGGCGATGGTGCCCAGAATGGCGGCTCCGCCTCCATCGATACGGTCGATGGTGCAGGTGCAGATGGTGGAGCAGCAGCAGCAGCAGCAGCATCAGCAAATGGAGGCGGTCCGGTGAACGCACTGCAGAAGGGCCACCGATTCTCGCGCAAGCTGAAGCGCCGCCTGACGCAGCGCACGATCAGCGAGGCGCGCGCCCTGCAGCAGGGCGCCGGCGAGGCGGTGCACATCGTCCGCTATGCGGCCGAGTTGGCGGTGCGCGATCCGCGCCAGGCCTGGCAGAAGGCGGGCGAGCTGTGGCGCTATCTGAGCGCCGACGAGCCGGAGAATCAGGCGCGGCCGGGCACGCTGGAGCAGCTGCTGGTGCTGGTGGTGCGCGAGACCGCACGCAAGGCGGTGCATCTGGTGAATTTTGGGGCTGGCGCGGCGGCGAGGGTGCCGAGGTGAGTGATCGTTGGACTGTACTAATTCAAGATATATTCACCGAACTCGAATGGCATATATACCTACCTAAACCAAACATCAATCTAGCATGTTATGAAACTGTTGGGTGGACTGTTGGGTATATTAGGCAATTTGGTATACATTTACCTTGTACAAGAATAGTTAACAGTGCTGAGGAATTTTAATTGATAATGCACAGAACGAAATTGTTTCACAACGCTCCAGAATGTGTGCTTTGTTGACAGGCGTTATTGAATACTTTCAAAAATGAGAAAGTGGTCGAATGAGATTTTTCAAGACACTTGATACGTCTTGGCTACACTTCTTATTGCATTTATTGGTAAAGTTGTAAATTACAGTTCAACATATAAATATGCTTCTTCTATTCCAGAAATCTGCTGCACTCTTCAACGGCAACGGCTCGCTACTATTCAGCTATTTTCAAAGCACGTGTAAGGAAATAAATGTTTATACGATGATTTAAAATGTAGAATGATGAAATGACTTTGGTTAAATGCAGACAAATCAGCTAACTGCTGTCCCGCGACGGCTGAGTAGCGCCTTGCTGGCTTACATTGATCAGGCGCAGATGTTTTCGACGCAGCAACTGGAGAGAATCGCTCGTTTTCTGGCTGGCAAGCCGCTGCAAACATCGAGAACAATTGCCAATGGACATGCAGGAGGATCGTTGGCAAATCGGAACTGAACATTATACTAATGCAACCACTTCTGGTTTGGAAATAACAACAACGGAAATAATTGCACTCATGTTTAATTTATTTTTTATTACATTTATGTTTCCAGTTGTTCGGTTGGTTTTGTTCTTCGCATAGTAATTTTTGTTGGTATTTCAATGCTTTGTTGGATGTTATTTAAGTCTAGAGTCTTATTGATATAAGATTGTTGTGTATGAGTGGGTGTGTGTGTGTTTGTGTGTGTGTGTGTTTTATGCTTATGGTTGGCGATATATTCGCAGCCCTTTACACCTACAAACAGTGTCTTCGCTGTGTTTACTCATCATTTGTGTCTATCGGGTGGGCTTAGTATGTGGTTGTTCTTTTTAATGCCTTTGTTTGTACGTTCGAAAATTATGAGCTTTGACACTGCGAAAATATAGTTTTGTCGACATTTGAATCATATGTAAGTAAAATCAAGCCACGTGTTTTCAAATAATAGAAACTTTATTTCATTTTCTCATATGAATACGATTCACGTGATATTGACGCATCATCTTAATTTTTCCTGTGAAACGTCCGAAACAGAAAAAAATAATATGTTACGGTGATGAAACTCCGAAAAATAGTTTGGTACTGTGTTGACGTGACGCAGGCAACGAACTTAAATGTCAACGGTTGGTGGCAATTACATAGATGTTATGTCATATATTTTGATTTTGATCAGTGTAGTAAGTTGAGGTAATTTAAGAATCATAGGACATTCATGATATTTACAACGTATATAATAGTATGTTTCAACAAATGTTATGTACAACGTGTTGGTGTGTGTGGCTTTAAATCGCGTTTAGGTGAGAAAATTCAAGTCAGACCGAGAACCGAAGAGTGTTTGCATCGAATATTGGACTTTGATCGTAACTGTGAAATATTGTTCGGATATACTATATTTGTATATCAGATTCATTTACAAAAAGTCGTTCAAAAAAATATTTGGTATATTAGTATTCTCGTGTGTTAGCGTATATAAACGTGTATTCCATACTTTGGGTAAAGATGTATAAATATTTGTTGAAGTGTTTTATGTTTGTGTATGTTGTGCGCAATTATTGGGGTGGGTCTTGTTAGTGTTTTGTTCGACATGACTGTATGTGGGCAGGCATGACAAAATGTGTAAATTATAAAAACCAACCAACTACAACTGTAAGGTGAATACATCCATTGAAATTATCGTAGTTAAGTTGTTGCCTATATATCGAAGTAATTAGTTGCTTGTAGTAATTATGTTGCGTTTCTTTTATAAGTACCATAACAGCATAACGATTGAGTAGATTCGTGTCTCTGTGTCTGTGAGGATGTGCAAAGTGTGAAATTGAAAGTATTTATTATATAGTTTGACGCTTTTGGGTTGCATATTTGTTTGTTCATTCACTATTATTCAGTTTGGCCTATATAATTGAAACATGTAATATATTGTTTCACATATTGGTTGTGTGTATGAGTGATAGTATGCTCTAAATGTATTTTATCAAGTACGTAAACAATGTAGCACGTTTGTATTTTTTCTCATTTATTTCAATACATACTATACACTCAAGAGTGGTTCTAATCATACTCGACATTGTTGGCCATAATTCCTTGCCTTTTCGGTCGTGGTGTATGTTTACGTCCGATTTGTGTTAGAATTTGATTTGCGAACCAACAAGGATGTAATATTCGCAACGGTCGCGAATGGAATAACTATTGCATATAGGATATATATTTTTTATATACAGCAATGGCGTCAACATTCATTGTCCGATTCAAGTATCTGTATTATATCGAACAAAATACAATACATACAACAAACGCATTAACTCCAGACAAAAGGGGCACCGTTATCGTCACACGTGATCAAGATCATGTCTTCTAATCAATCAAGTAAAATAGTTTATTTACATAATGTTTTACAACCATGGTAGCTTAATAGTGACAGTTTTCCGAACAAATTATAATAACAATTCCACGCTTATGTGTTTCGTATATGTATTGATGCTAATTTACAATAACCATTCTTGTCATATAAATATTTGTGATGATTTCTGTTGATAGTGTATTATGTTGGTTATTTGTGAACAGGTACACAATGTGATAAATATATTTTCATTCTCTATTGATTCATACACATTATATCTGCATTTGAATGAAATGTGCATGACTATGTTCGAGTTGAATGAGGATTTTTGGATGATTTATTAGTGCGACGATTACTAATCCTATAAACGTATTCCATAACAGCAACACAAAACAATAAGGGCTGGGGCTGGCACACACATTGATCTGTCGGCAACTGCGCTCTAGCTGCGAGTTTGTCGGAGTGAAATTCTATATATACACATAACGATTCCGATTCTGATTCTGCATAGTTCAAGTGTATAGTGTGAAGTTCATAATAAATGCGTCGTCTCGTTTTCCTAGTTTTGGTTTACATTAATATTAAGGTGGTGCGCTTGTGCGTCTGTAGTCGTATGTGTTCGACGGTTAACGCTTACATGTCTAGATCGAAGATCCCGTATTAGATTTAGTGTTGTAGAATTCTACTATAACAATCGAAATGCTGTCCACACGATTTGACTAGTTTTACATGTTACTTTACTGGTGTCATTTTTCTGTTAGGTATTTCTATTCGCCTTGCCGTTTGTCAGTGTGATTGGTTAGCTGTAAGTAATAAGGTTGTTTGGTTTGGTGCGCGTGCTGCAGAGTTTAAATAGCAACGCGCTTGGTGTTATTCTCAAGTCTGGACTGAAGGTATATTCTATATTTATACATATTATCTATACGTTTAATAGTATGTTCGTGGGTGTGTGTGTGTTGCGTGGGCGAAGAAATATGTATGCAACAAGTCCGTCCGTCAGGCTTACTCCTTAGTAGTAAAAGATAGTTCTAGTGTTCTGTACTGCTGTACATCATACATCAATTTTCCGTTCCAGTTTTCCGGCCATGTGTGCTCGACGACAATAACTGTTGCGTGACCATTCAAATGGCGGGTATCCGCGAGCAACTGGCTTAACGTGCTTTACATATGCGCTGCGAGTATGTGTTTCAGAGTGTATCGCTGTGTGTTGAGTGTGCGTGTGTGTGTGTGTGTGTGTGTGGGTGGTTTGTATGTGTTGAATTAGATTTTGGTTCGTAAATTAGATTTGACCGTTATGCGATTAGCAAATCCAATCAATTTAAATTCCTATCAGAACCTTACAAACCATACATATATCATACATCACATACACACACATGTAGGACTATTGCCCGGAACAATAGATAGGGGGGGAGATCTTACCAACAAATGTCCGTTTCTTCGGTGATAGGGGTTTGCTTTATGTGTGCTCTGTTCCAAAACACACACGTACACACATAAGCTAGTAGTATCATTAGATTTATCGATATTATTAGTATTAAGGCTCATCATTGTTAGATAACAGTAGTGCGTGTGAATGTGCGTGTTCGGATTTCGGGCGATTTCGGCGATGCAATAGAATGAACACACAGTGGCGTCACACTTACTCTATTACTTGCGCGTGGTTTCGGTCGGTCAAAATGTTATCTTACATAGACGGTATTGTTAACTAATAACTATATAGGTTCATTTCATTATTATACCTACTCAAACCGCCATAGAGTATCGAAGAGGCGAGTTTCTAGGATAGCGATTGGGCGGTTTTTGGGAAAAGACCTACAGGATTCGAATAAAACAAAATGCGTACGTTCCGACGCTGGTTCAATTTATGCTCACATATTGTACAGACACATATTAAACTGTAAGTATAGGTCAACTATAATAAGCAATTGATACGTCAATGAATCCTATGCAAGATTGGTGTCTATAGGTAGTTTCCGTGTGTATGTGTGTGATTGTGTGTAATTGTAATTGCAATAAGTCTACACCTTTCGCACACCCAGGTCGAGATACATATCTAATTAAATTGTCTGGTTGGTTTGGTTGTTCCTGTCTCAGCCGGATGAGGACTGTGGACTCCGGTCACATTCACATTACACACTCGCAATACGTCGCGCATACGGCAAAACACGTTAAATCAGTCGCTCGTTATACCAAATTCAGAAGTCCGTATTATTGCTGTCCGTTTCGTCCAGCTCGTTGGGCGACGGCACCACGGCCAGCGAGAGTGTCGTCGACGAGGTGCCGGCGACGCCGCCACCGGAGCCAGAGCCGGAGCTACCGGCCACCACCTGCATCGTGGGCTCCGTGTTGCGGCGCTTCATCTTGCCCTTGAGTTTCTTCAGCATGGTCGCCTTTGGGTGTGTCAATGTTCATGTTCATTTGGTTGATTTGGTGTCGGTGTTTCGTTTTGTTCATTTTTGTTTGGGATAATTGGTACAGTTGTTTGGGTTCGTCGTCCGGATCCGGTTTTCAATTTGGTGTTCCCCCGAGTGGGTGTAGTAGTTGTAGTAGTAGTAGTTGTTGTTGTCATCGTTGGATTGGATTGGTTTTGGTGTGATCGGAGGGATATTATTGGGTGACGGATACAGTTTTTGGGGGGGGGTGAAAAAATGCGTAAATTTCGACGTCGGTTCGGTAGTTTTTTTGTTTTTCAGTTTTCGTATTGTCGTTAATTATATGATATTGTGTCCACATAACGGAGATTTGACGACAATAACGAGAGAGAGAGATAGAGCGACAGAGTGGAGACATAAGAGGAGAGACAGAGAGAAAGAAACAGGAATTGTAAAGAGGATATTTATGATTTAAATATGGGTACTTTCAAAACTATACGTTGAACGGAAAGCAAATTCAAGATTGTTTATGATAATTAACGGATAAATAGGTATAATTGGCACATTCTAATCAATATTATATACATACGAAACTGTAAAGCCGTTATAAGTTGATTTTACTATCTGATTTATAGTATCACTGCAAACACGCACACACGCATTGTTCACCATATTGTGTCTGGATGACTGAACTTTCTATTATGATCTTACGATATGATCTTAAGAATTACTTTAAAACGATAATATCTAAAACCATCAATTAATTTAGGAATCTTCGATCTATACATACTCTTCAGTATGTGTTCACCTACATTATGTACAACATTTGCAACACTATAGTTATATGTTACCAAATCACTGACTCGCATTCAGGATACATGGCCTGCGTATGCGCGTGTTCTAAACAGATCAACGCTCAATCAACACATGTGATGCAGAGATGGAAGAACAAATAAGAAAATAAAAAATCGAAAAACAAACGAAATCACGCACACACACGCATACGCGCAAACTGGACACAATATATACGATTTACATCTGCCAACGCAACGAAAATGGGCGGCCGGATTCGAATACCGAATAGCATACGTAAGGTGGTTTGGATGTTTGTATGTGTATGTGTGTGTTTGGGTGGGAAGGAACGGAAAGGATGCAGTTCGTGGGCACCGTTTTCGTCTCTATAGTATCGTGATGTGTGTGTATCAGTATCATATTATGCAAAGCCAAACGAAATGTGAGTTCTTAGATTGGTGGTGGTGTTTTCGGGTGAATCGGATGAAATCAAATGGACAGGCGGTTTGTGTCAGGTCATCCCTCAAGTCTCTCCGTGTGTGTGAGTCTGTCTGTTTATAGTTGCTTTAGATTTGTGGGTGTGTGTGTGTGTGTGATAGTCGGTGTCGATGTTTGGCGGATTTGGCTTAGAGGAAACAGGAGAACAGTAAACTGGGACCGGACGGACGGTTTCTCTATGAGCCGCCGGACGGGTTTTGGTCCCCATTTTCCGACTGCGGCTGCTGTGTGGTCGGCGCCGGCGGCAGCGGCAGCGCCATGGCTGCGCTGAGCACCGACGGCGAAATGTGCGGCTCCGTCATGCGTCGCCTATTCTTAACTTTCTTCAACATTGTGGCCTGTGCGTGGGCGATTGTTGGCGGTTGTTGGGCGGCAGCGGAGCGAGGTAGAGTGCAAATAATGGATACAATAATAAAATTGGGAAAAGTAGACAAACAAAAATTTGATGATTTGGCGGCGTATTCGGGAGCGATGGCTCTCTAGAGAGTCATCGCGCGATCACCGCCGGGCACGACAAATGTGTGTGTATTTTTACGATGAATGTGAATTCGCATATCCGTGCTCCGTCCGTCTGTTTTGGTGCGGCGAGTTTGCATTGAGGTTTTTTTTTTCGGTCTCTTGACTGACTGATGGTTTGCTTGTGATCATGATCTTATATGTTCTCTGGTTGTGATGGAGGTGGTGGCGATGGGATAGGCTAGAGGCTAGGCACACTACAATGCAATATTTTGGTTGCCAAGTGAAACCCAGGCACATGCGGATGTTGAATTGAATTTAGAAAAATCGAATTGTGCATGCGAATCTGTATACTAGTGAAATTCGATCAATCGCAGATTGCTACAGCAGTTCGGAAGAAATATAGGGAGCAAATTCTGACTGAACTGACCTTGAGTGCGGAGTTGAAAACGACCACGTCGCCGGGCGGCTGGATCCACGGCTCACCGTCGACTTGCACCGGAATGTCGGAGTGCGAGTGGATTTTGATGTGTCCGCCCTGCGTGAAAGTGTGAAACATTCAGCGTTAAATCGAAACATTCCATCGAAGTCATCGTCATCGTCTTACCTGAGCGATTCGCAGCGCCTGTCGCAATCCCGACTGGATTTGACCCAAATGGACGACGCCCGTTACGCCAACGACCTCCAGCATTCCGTCCCAATGGTTTGGCAGCGAGAACTGTTCTTCGCGGCTGTCCGGACCCCAAGGATTCGCTCCGGATCCCCAGCTAGACACGAAAGAGAAAGGATTGGTTATTGTTAATAATACTTTGGTGGGTTTTACTTATAAGTTTTTTAAGGAAAGCTATTTTTTTTGTTTGAATGGAACAAACAGATGAAGTGATATTGAGACAATTTCAATTCTTTTTGAAAGGACATTGGAAGATCCAACGCTTTGAGTTAGATATTCTTCATTGAAATTGTTTATGATATCTCCGCGAAGTCGTGACTGTGCAGATATGTATGGTAATACCGTGTAGGTTGAACCCCTTAGTAGATTGAATCACTGCATAGGTTGATCCAGTGCGTTTATTCCATTTCCAATATGGAAACAAAAATGTTGTCTCATTGACAGTAAACATTTCACGATGTCGTATAAAATCGTGGTCTACGTGTGTCCAGTGTATTGCGCTCCATCAGCATACAAACATGGATCCGTCACGGTCAATATAAAAAATGTGTGTTAGAGCTTCTCTGAAATATTTTGCTGAAAAAACATCAAAATATCGCCTAAAATCTATTTTGTCGCAAACGGTATTTCATAAAGTACACAAATCTTCACGAAGCGTACATAGGAACCGGAACCGGCTAGATATTTGAAAAACCAAGTTGAATTGATTTGTTAAATGTTTCTATTTTGTTATTATTCGTTAAATTGAAGGAGTTGCGAAAACAAAACGTGAGACCGATTTCATTGTTTTCAACCTGTATTTATGAAATATTTGTACAAAACATCTCCAGCGCACTCACCTCAAAATATTCAGAATGATGATGCCCTCCACCGGCGGCAGATCGACCACCTTGCCATCGACCTCCAGTCGCAGCTCCTTGTGCAGCTCCTTGACGGTCTTGCGACCGACCATTTTGCGCAGACCCATTTTCACGTAGACGCCCTTGTTGTGCAGGCGCGAGTTGAATTTATTCGGATTCTCCTCGCGCGCATTGTGAAAGTCCAGACAGAGATCGGCATCGAGGCCGATGCCAAAGTAGTTGTTCATCACCAGCATCTGGCTGTTGTCCTCGCTCTGCGTGGCGCCGGTGACTGTTGAGTGTCGATTTGAATGGAGAAAAGTCAGTCGCGTGGTGTGGATGGAATGTGACGGGTCTATTACAACACGCAATATTTGTATACCATCTAATATCAGAGATCATGTACATTTTCAGTCGAGTTGTATGTTCAGTACATTGTCACCGAAATATTACACGAATGGGACTGTTTGGTTATAGACAGAGGACATATATCATATCATCCAGATTCAATAATTTGATACACAAAACCCAGTTTAAATTACAATTTAACTTGGTACAAAACCATACTAATTTGTCGGATCGGATCGTTAGGGGTCGAGGGAATCTCCCACACATACGTGATACGAAGGAACGCAGACACTGTTTTTACAGAAATAAAGGGGAATAAATTGCAAAATAGAGTATGTTTTCTCTGTTGATTATGCTTTAAAATATGCTTTGGATATTTTGAAATAATAACTCGAAACACTTATGCAACATTAGCCTAAACGTTACAATTCAAATCGAATCAACTCCAAATCATACACGTAATATATATACAGGCACAGAGACGATCAAACGACGACGACACAGAGACACACAGAGACACGACGATATCTTGGAAATATATGCTCGTGGCATTGAAGAAGCGTGTGCTTTGCGTGTGGGTGAGCAGGTGAGTGGACAGTGGAGCTTTTGCCACCCCCTTACCACCCCACCGCACAGCACACCAATTGACCTTGGAATGTTTGCGATATGGCGAACGCCGTCTGTCCGTGCTGCCCGGCGCGCTGATGGACGACGTGGTCGGCCACGCTGGCCGACGCCGACGCCGCCGCAGCCGCCGTGGCGGCGGTCGCCGTGGCAGCGGCCGCCACCGCGGCCGCCTGCTGCTGTTGCTGCTGCAGCTGCTTCTTCTTCTTACCGGTTGCGTTCGGCAGCGGCTGCTTCGGTTGCGCATCGTCCTGCTTGTCCTCCGGATGGAAGACGACCGTCCAGCGGTCCAGTCGAATCTCCTCCGCTTCGATGACGTCGCGCAGCAGATTCAGGGGGTCCTCGCCGCCGGTGTAGCCGGGACCCCAGCGGAGGACGCGGGCGAGATCGTTGCCTGTTGGTGAGGAGAGGTGAGTTTTGTAATCCGAAGCCCATATTATGTTATAATCATCTTCTTGGTTGTGTTGGAATACGAGGCTTTCAAAGATGCATTCATTTACTGTTTATCAACAGAACCAGTATAATTTCTTCTTATCTGTTAACATATTAATGAAGGCGAAATCTCATGACATTTTCAATAGTTATATTGTAAACATGAGTGTAAATAAGCAAAATGTGTGTGCTTAGTTAGCACTGCTTGCTTACCCGTTCCCAACGGCACTATGGCGCACGGCGGACTGGAGCACTCCGAATCCTGGCCCACATTGTCCAGGCACTGGAGCACCCAGCCGACTGTGCCATCACCGCCGCAGACCAGGATCTTGTAGTCCTGGATGTGCCGGAAAACGTACAAACTAACGAAAGACAAAAACTAACGTTAGTAAATGTGTGTACAAAATTTGTATCGATGTGCAGTCCCACTCACCCGGGCAGCGGACCGCCATTGTCCAGATCGAACACCTGGTACGGATTGAGGAGTTTGCGGAAGCTCGAGATCAGCTCGAGTCCCTGGCAGCCGCCCGACTTGACGTTGACGAAGACGAGCAGCGGCTGGACGCCGGCCGGCACCATGCTGGGCTCGATGTTGGGCAGCAGCAGCACCTGCAGTTTCTTGTCCTCGACGACGCTCTCGCGCAGATTGTAGAAGGCGCGGACCTGCGACGGTGTAGGAGCGTGAGTTAGTGTCAGGAGATAGTCAACGCATGTCTGCGATTGAATATGTTGTTCATATAAAATAACAATGATTTATTAAAGAATAACAGGTTAGGCATGAGAAGGAAAAAACACAGAATCCAACCAGATGTCGAACTCGGGACATTTCGCGTGTGAGGCACTCCACAAAAGAAGTATTCGACATTGTAAATGTCTACACCACTTACCGCCTTCGCTGCATTCTCGAACGTGATCACCACCGATCCGTACTCGTAGTAGATCGGCCCGATGCTCGAATACTTGTTCTCCTCGGTGATGTGCTTGGTAATAATGTTTTCATAATTTCGCTGCGACAGCGCCTGCGGCAGATTGCCGATGAACAGCGCAATATTGGGTCCGTGCGGATCCTGCTTGTGCTGCAGATAGAAGCGCATCAGCTCCATCTGGCGGATGGAGTCCTTGCCCAGCTGCTTCATGATCTCCCAGGGACGCTCGTTCCACGAGAGGATGCGCTCGGTGACGCCGCGGTCGAGCAGCACTTCGGAACAGCTGTTGGTTGGATACAATTACAGTATGTTATCGTTGAGCTGAAAACCAAGAAACGACACACTGCTGGGCCGAACATTTAGAGACAGTCGCGTAGCCAGCTTTTTGCTCTGGGGGGTGTTTTTGGATTTTTCGAGTGAAAGCATCTCTTATTAGGAACCATAAACCTAGTATTATTCACGAATTCAACATGGAAAATATTCAGTATAGTATATTACTATGATCTGATGAATGTATTTTTCGACGTAAAGTTAGTTTCCAAATATCGGTATCGTTTTTTGAAGAAAGACCAACCCTAAAGCATTTTGATTTATAAATTCTTTGAAACGGCCCGAAGGGCCGAGATTTTTTAGTGTGAATCGAGGCATACTATACGAATTAAAAGAAAAAGGTAGTCCGTGTCTGAAATCTTTGATATGATGTGTTAATAACCATAGTTTTATCAAAAATGAACGAAATAATATTGAATGCATCGTAGAACCGTATTGAGGGACGAGATATGTTGTTGTACATAAATTACTAGTGCGGACCCCACATCATGGACTGCAGTTCGACTTTGTCTCAAGACATTTCTATGTTGCTTATAGCTGATAGAAGCCCTAACAAATTACAATAACTCTTGTTCACGTAGAGTAGCTTCGGTTAAAATTGCATTGTTGGGTTGACTATCATTTACAAGCACAATTTTTATTTTTTGTATAAAGGTTAAGATGTGCGAACTGGAGCACTTCAAAAACGTCGATTTTGCCTTTTCGGTGTGGGCGTGTGTACTAGAGGATTAAGGGTTAAGTTGTTTGTAATCCTTGTGTTTCATACTCATTTTGAGTATAGACTCGATTTGATCAAGGTCTGGGGGGTGTTAACACTTGGAAAATATGATTCAGATGTCGCTAATATCATTTTAATTAGCAACTTTTTAAATGTCGGAAGTTTGAATTATTTTTTTTCACACTATATGGGAACAAATCCCGGAGCTCTGGGGGGTGTTAAACACCCGAAAACACCTACCTGGCTACGCCACTGGTTGGCCGACCGAACACACTATGTGAAGAAATATAATTGCAAATCGTTGAGTCTCCTATCAGCTACAAGAACACTAAACCAAATCTTGAAAAACTACCAAGGTGTAGCAGGAAATCACATATTTAGTAGTTTCATAAGACATGAGATATGAGACATGACGGTTGGTGGAATTGAGGTACATTCATTATAAGAGAATGGAAAATTGCACAGAAATTGTAATGATACAGTTTTGTTTAGAAAACACAATTCTGTTTATACGAACAAATCGCTTGAGTAAAGTCTTATTCGCATCTTATGGTTGAGCGTTGAGCCTTTACTTTTGACCAAGCAAACCAAATGTCAAAACGATTTTCGTCATTTTTTTCTAATGATGAGAATTCGTACACAATTCAATAACCTTCCATTTGAGTAATACGTTTATTGTTCCGAGTTGATCCTTTATAATGTTAGGTCCAATAAACCGTTGAGGAAACACGGATAATTTGTATTTAGAGTGAAATAGAATATTTCACCCGGTATTTAATGTTTGGTTTCGTATTTAATGTTTGGTTCGGTAAAGACGATGATTTGAGGACAATTTCCTTCTCTTTCATTTGAGTATTCAATAATTGTTCTAGGTCAATCCAGTGTAATGTTAGTTATAGACTGTATTCCACACAGAAAATCAAGAATTGTTGTATGGTCAGTGATATCGAATGTTTTCCCCATACAAACAAACGTATTTCGTCGTTTGGTATGAAGGACATGACTGTTCACTGGACGAACTTAGCGAACAAGGTAGGAATACCTAGATGAAATAGAATAAAATTGTCTACAAATACTCGTCGTTAAAAAACACAATTAGCGCTTGGTGACTTCTTCATTTGATACGGAGAGGCCTTGTTTAGGGCGTAGGCAGACGAAGATAAGAAATTTGTAACGCAATTATGTGTTTATATAATAGAATGATGATTATTCAGCAAACCAGTATCATTGAAATGTTCAGATTATTATATCTTGTTCTCCAAAAATGATCGCAAACTCGGAAAATCCGATTTTTCGGCATGGTTCAAGTCAACTAATTGGGGTAGTATGTATGCACTCTCACACACCCACCACTTTACGCCAAACGTGAGTTAATATGTTATGTGTTCCGCTTGTGGCGCGAACATCAAATAGGAAAAAACCGCCAATGTTGCTGTTTACAGCCAATGCAACCGCCACCACACCAGAGAAAATCCGTCGTGTTGATAGGGGTGGGGGTGGGTGCGGATTTTCAGTCGCGTTCGCACGCGGTTAAGTTAATTAAAAGTTTTAATTCCGCGCACCGCTCAACCGGGCGGCGAGCTTGTTGTGTCTGTGCGCCTCGCATGCATACCGAACAGACTATGCTCCTCTCTCTCTCTGTATGCGCTGTATCATAATGTATGTTGTGCGGGTAAAAGTGCGAACAAGTGGCCCAATGGCTGCTCCGCCGCTGCTCCGCATGCCGTGCGGGCAAACCAGAGCGCGTGATTATGCTTATTACCAGCAATAACCGTTTTGGTTGTGCTCCGTGTGGTCGACCGCATTGAACACTGCTGAACACCAGCAACGCACGAGTTGGTTGGTTGTTGGTTGTATCTTGAACACACAATTGTAATTTGTGCATGTTGAAACATGCGTCGACGTCCGGAATTCAATGGAAACGTGTGCTGATCAATTTTGAATGTAATGGCAATTAACTGGTTAGTGATATCGATATTTTGTGCATATTTATGCGGCATGCTCTTTCGTTGGTAATTGTCAAAGTATATGGTCTTTGAATATTACTTTAAGCGTTCATGCAATGCATTTTATATTCGTTTTGAATAACTTCTGTTGGTGAGAACCAGAAGTCAGAGTTACTCAAGCATAATAATGAACCCCATAGAATCCTATTGCATTCTATGCAACATATTGAAACTGCATTTTCAAACATCAGCGCACAATAAACTTCGACCCTACACGTACATAAAATCGTCATTAAAATTCGATCAGTCAATTGCGTCGAGTATCTCGTGTAGTTCGCTGATGTTTTGACATACACGAGCCACGCCTCTGATTAAAACTAAAACAGTGTACTCCATACAACATAAATGCCATGTCATTGTGATCATCATTGTCGTCGTCGTCGTCATCGGTATTGGCATTGGCAGCGTCATTGCGCATATAATGCGTGTGTAACCCGAAATACTACTCCAGTTCGACTCTTTGCCAGAGCAGCGTGCACACATAATTAAAGTATAGTGCGTCACTGCGCCGACGACGACGTTGGGTGCAAAAACCCACACATACACACATACTCACATACTCACATACTGCCGCTTGCGCTCGCACCGACACCGACGAATGTCGAATCAAATTACGGCGTTAAGTGCTGCTGCCGCCGCCGCCGCCGATGTTGGTGGTGGCTGCTGCCTTTTCTCTGCCGCCGATGTTCGCATGCGTCTCTCACTCACCCGCCTCATTTTCGCCCATCACATGTGGCGACGGCGGCGGTATTATGGAATGCATTGTTCTCCGGCAAACCCGAAATTGTACTCGAACATTATGTTCACCCTTTTACCGGAACGGCAGTCGCACAGCACATATCGATAATATATTAATACGCACACAGCACACACACACACACGACGTATAATATGGTACACAGCACAGCACATTAGGCGAAAAGCACTCCTCGCCGCCTCATACCCCGAAAAGTAGAACACACGCGACGACCGCATGCGAAACCGAACACCAATCCGCCTGATTTGTGCCGTGTTCTTCTCGCACACACACACGCGAATATTATGTGCGGTGTAGTGCTCCCCGAATCCACATCGTCATTCCTCTAATGACTTGCGACGAACGACGACGACGTCGTAGACGACTACAACTACGACGAGATTTTTATGCTGGCTTTTGCGGTCGTCGCACACACACACAAGGCACATACGGTGACACAAGTACGTGAGACACCGCTCACGTGTGCAGCATGTTGGCACAGGGCTCGGACGAACATCGAAGATGTTTGGCAAAAACACGTGCGAAGTACACACAACTTTAGTAGGAGATTGCGGAAAATGGAATCATGTTGGGGGTTTTTCGACCAGCGGAAGGAACTTAGTATGTAACATTTGAAGCTAAAACTCTGGTGATTCAACGTGCTCTACAATTGTTCAAGAAATACATTCTGTGCATTCTTAAATTTCACTATGCTTCATTCAGCCTGATTTCCAATTAAATTCGTGTGGTCTGTGTCACCTGGCCAGCAATTGGTAGTATACTCAGAGGCGTATACAGGATTTTATTTTCGGGTGATAAACATGACTACATTTAGATATATAGTGGATCCTCCCTAAGCCGGACCCTCCTGAGCCGGAAACATTTCAAATGTTTTTAAACTTGAATTGGAATACAAATGGGATATAGTAATATACAACAAATTACCCCCTCTATTTTTATGCAAATAGTTGCCTTTTTCAAGCATTTTGTATCACTTTTCCAGCGTCTCGGTGATATAATTAGCAGTGAGTAGTGAGCATTGTCATCATCATTCATTCCCGGACGCTTGTAAATGGGACGCAAAATGCACGAAAAGAGCATCTTTTTTGCATTAGAAATAACGGCGGATATTTCTTGGATATTATATTCAAAAAATCATGGACCCAAAATAAAAAGGAACGAATAAAGTTTGTGTGGAATCAATTTATGACGGATGTTTTGTATGCATTCTTTTGTTCAAATGTCTGTAGTTATGGCTATAATGCTCCTAACTCATTGAAAATACACACAAGTCTAATCAATGAAACATACTTCAGTTTGCAAACCAAATGATAGCATTTTATCTATTATTGTGGCTGCACATTCCAAATGAATTCGTGTCTAGTTCTTGTTCATATCATTATGACAGACACGATGTCTGAGATTAGTGCATATTTTATGGTTTCAAGAAAGGTGATTTCACGTAAGACGTTTCTCAACAGCGGAAAATCCAGGCTACGCCACTGAGTATACTAGAATGCCCAGACTTTGCATTTCTGTTCTACCGGTCGATCTGTCCTCCTGTGTTCTATTGATTGCCACCCAGATGCCGGTTGCCGGAATGCGGTCGACTCTGGCTGTTGCGCTTTGACGCCGTTTTCGAGCCTGCACCAATACGCAAATCAATATTGCACAGTGTAGAGTCAGTTGAATCATCAGGACTCGCCCGCAGTGCGCCCGCAGGTCGATAATTTAGTTTCGATTTCAATTATGCGGACAATGCGAAAAATCCGCCGTGCCGTGATTGAAAAACTGACCAGTATCCTCTGACCAACCGCCCGCTAGGCAACCGCCGGGCCAGGCACACGAGAAATCAATTAAAAGGGCGAATGCTCACCGAGAGCACCAAGAGCGCCACTCTGAGAGCCGACTTTGCCACTTGCCGACAAATGGCGCATAAATAAAATGTCCACCGCTCATTCGCGTGATTGTGCTGCTGGTTGGGTCGTCGACTTTTGTCATTCCGTCGTCGTCGTCGTCGCTGGGGCAGCAAAAGTTGCGCGCGGGCATCTGCAAATGGGTTCGGTCCGGCTCGTTTCAGCCCGCCCGATCGCGGTGTAATCACATTGCGATTTCAATTTAAAATGTCCTCGACAATATAACCGATTATAACCGGCGAGAGATTGTTGTCGAGTCGACTCCGCGGCTGGCCGGCCGGCCAACTTGACGGATGAGATACACACAACATTGATGCCGTCTTTGGGCAGCGGCAATATCTAGGCGAATCACCGCGTGGACATTCAGACAGTCGGGACAAATGGGACAGATAGGGGACTACTGTGTAAGTTGAACCACTATTTAGGTTGAACTAGTGTTTTATTCCATTTTTTAATACAGTAGAAACACAAAATTTGGATGAACGAGTATGTCATGTTTCATTGACAGCAAACTTTTCACGAGAAAATCTATTCATAATTTTGCTGTGGATGTCGACAAAAAACCGTGTTCGAATATAGTGTTAAAGCGTGTCCGGTGTATTGCGCTCCAACAGCATACAAACAAGGACCCGCAACAGTCAGCATTAAAAATGTGTGTTTTAACTCATATGAAATAGTTTGCTGAAAAAAAAACTTAATGTGTTGGACTGTAGTAATATGACTATGACTATGTGGGTTAAACCACTATGACCACTATGACAAATTCATGTTGTAACTTCAATGGAACATGTAATAGAGTTCTTTATATGAGTAAAAATCGATTGAAGGTCTTTTCAGGAGGCCTTCCCAATTTAGGTTCAAAGGATGGACCTTCCATTCAAGATGCTCAGCTAATACAGAAATAATGAGCAAACATTGTGAGCAAAACTTGAAAACTTGGAGTGCGGCAGTCATAGACGCATATTTTTAAAATTCAATAAGTCATGAAGCAGCGATCTTACAAAATGGAATAGAGTATGGAAGTATATCTATTTCATGATTATTTATTAAAACATTTTGAACAATTTGAACATATATTTGATGTTGACCAAGTTAACCAGCTTTTTGGAAATACCGCTTTCTGTAATATATGTATGTGACCTTCTTGGAGGTTACGATCAATCGTTTCTTGAAATCATCGATGGGTTTGGCTTTTAAAATTTGTCGACTTCAATCTGGTTTTTACTAGAGCTCAATACGGCGTAGATTTAGAAACATTTACATCAGTTTTCAGGCGCGGTTTGAAGCCACTAGAAAATGTATTTAGTCTCTGTTCTTTGTTTTAGAAGTTAATGGCACTTCAGGCCTACACCTGATTTACGTTATCTGTAAAAACCTCATCTACAAAAACCGTATTGACAAGGATCGATTGACACCACTGTTGATTACCAATAAATTGATTGTTGTCTAATGCAAGGGAGTCACATTTCGGTGCCATAGTGATACTAAAATATATCTCAAATTAATTGATCACATGTCAAAAATCAAAAGGTTCTCATGATCACTTAAGCAAACACTATTCAAATAATCCAAATAGTTTCTGAGCTTTAGTAGTTGATAGTTATGCGTTTTTGACTACCTCACTTCTTATGTTCAACCCACACTGTTTTCCCCTACATACCCAGCAGAATACAGCATAGATGCAATGTCAGTCGGTGTGTGTGTGTGTGAGTGACATTCGCCGACGCAATTGAGAGCAAGTGGAATGATATTTTTGGACGCGCGCGTGCTCGCGCTCACAAGATTACAATCGGTTTAATTTCAGCGCGTGAATCCGCGAGCCAAGTTCGGAAGCCCTCGTGCGAAATGTGATTGAAGGAATGCCCGTCGTGCCGCGTCGTCTGGTCTGTATGGCGTCTGTAACGGATTTAGTGTGATGCTCAAATGCACAATCGCGCACGCGCGCGCGGATATATAATAGCAATTATTTTAAGATCTCGGGCACATGCCGGAGCCCCATCCGACATCCGAGCAGCAGTGCACACGGGAATCCGCGACGAACCGCAAATAGAATGCGCGCATTACATTACCGTGTGTGTGTCACATCACGTGTGCACTCCACGTGTGTGTGAGAGTGCACCTCTCGTTGCTGTCGGTTATGTAATACCAATTTGTCCGTTTTGCCGGGCGAATTGTATTGTGATATTGTATTGTTACACCCCTTTGTGTGCGTTTGTGTGTGCGTGTGTGTGTCGAGTGTGTGTGTGCGGGTGGATTGACAAGGACGCCAACGACAAAGCGACTTGTTTGCGGTTGTGAGCGTGTCGTGCAACTGTTTGTTAGCGACACGCGCAATCAATCCGTGCACGCTGAGTGCGTGCGTGCTTGCGTGCGTGCATGTGTGTGTTATGTTACCGTGCCATTTTCGCAGCAGCGCACGACCGTTTTATCGCGGGCATGCGTAACATAGTACAAACACACATATATTTTTCGCGTGCTCGCGAACAATTGTGCGAGTGCGCGAGTAAACGACGCACGCGAGCACACGCACGCGAGACATCTTCGGCAGTGAAGATGCGAGCGAGCGGTGCGGCGGAGATGAGAGGACTAAAAAGGATTTTTATGAAGCGCATCTTGCGCATCGTCGCATCGGGTCGGTGTGTGTGCGGCGAAAATGCACGCACACGCACACTGTTTGTGTGCGCGCACGTGCTATTAGATGCATGCTCACAGTGCGAGCGTAAAAGTGTGCAGAATGTGTCAACATTTATGGCAACGTGGCGCACTTGCACGACGACGAGGACGAAGACGGAGACCACACATGCACTTTAGGGAGGGATAGATTGTGATCTTTTGCATCATTTCGTTTGATCTTCTTATGATAATTGAATTAATATAAAATTCTAAGTTGAGAGAATAGTACACCTAGTCGCTATAATTCATAAAATTGAAGGCATATTTTAAATTGTCAGAAGCATATACAGTTACAGTTCTAAACATGGATGATACCAAGAAGAACCGTTTGAGATTGGATATCTGAAGACCGACCTGCAGAAATGAACTAGCAGTGTTTGTGGATAGTAAAGCAATCATATTCTGGTCTTTATGTGGAATCTGACCATTTTCAGTGGTTGTAAATAGGCAATGTAGGAATTGTCAGTGGTTGTAAATATATGTGAATTATTTCATTCCAATCAATCTTCACATTGCTCACGTCAAGTTATGTCCTTCAAACCGAAGGCGAAATACGATTTTTTCCATCTCATTTTCCATTTAAAAAAAACG
>JANTBZ010074365.1:0-20646 GCA_024741255.1 Exechia fusca | reverse complement strand
TTCGTTCTTGTCCGTGTAGAGCAGTCTAGCCGAGTGTCTTCACTAGACTTCTACAAGATATCCCAGTTATAACAGTCTAGGTTACATACGGAACACGCAAGACGATTTTCTGTTGATTGTAGAATCTTGCGCAATTGAACACAAATTTGTCTGAACACAGTTCAGTTCAATGGGTAATGTCCATTGAACTGAACTGCTGCATTACAAATCTTGAATATTTGACAAAAACGATTTTTATTGTAGATCATAGAGTAATGTCCATTCACTGAATTGCATCATTGAAATTTTGGAATAGTTGTTGAAAAATTATTAGAAATGCCAGTTGAGTCAGTTGTGAAGAAAGAGTAAATCCACTTGATGCTCATTTTCAAGCAACAAAACGTTCATAATTTCAACACACATGCACCTCGATATAACGATCTTAACAATTGATTGACAGTTTGCATCATCAAGGGGGATATCTTCCAGGAACAGTCTGTAGTAGGACTGTACTAGCTTCATAACGGAAACCATAATTATATGGCTGAATGATAATTTTCTTCATTCGGCTGAGAGGGAAGGGATCTAGGATTTGAGTGGAATTGAGTAGTAACGATCGTACATTATAAATACTGCAATATGTATACTTACAACCGAATCTGGCCTGAACTCTCCACAAAAGTGTAACACAATTCAACTGATCTATCCAACTTCGTTTTCAATCCCTCCTCGTACTTGCGCAATGCAATGCAACACGCATGCGTGCGTGCGTGCTCGTGCGTACGTGCTTGCTTGATTACACACACTTGCATCGCTCTTGCAAGCTTGTTGTGATCGTGCGAATGAGTGAGTGTTTTCTCGAAGAATGTGCTATTTTTAGCGCCGCAGACGCAGAGAAGTGTACTCGCTGATTATAGCGAATCACGCACTCACAAATCGCAATCAAACTGGTCCGGCCAGATCGCCACAAAACTGCGTGTACATTTATCATCAGACGCATTCGTCGACGCACACGATACTGGATAGCTGCAGCGATCGGTGTGCAAAAACCAGCTGACTGTCAACATTAGCAACATTGTTTCTGCGCGTGAGGCGACGCATGCGCATACCTCTCTTCGATAGGGTGCGATGGAGCGCGAGCGACAACTAGATTTATTTATTTATTTTCGAGATCGAACAAAAAACATTGAAGGTCATTATAGAAATATGTGAGACTTATTTGTACCAACTTTTTGGCCATCTGTTATTCATAGATATCCTTCTAAAAGAACATCATCAAGCCCATTATATCGATCATTGATATTATTGATGAGTATTTTGTATTAGTGATACAGTGATAACAATCTAGGTTACATACAAATCGCGCAAAATTGCGTTGCTTTTAGGATTATGCGCAATTTAACACGCATTTGTATGAGCACTTCTAATCATGTTTCAACAACTAGTCGAGAATTGTAATGATGATCATATACAAACAAATCGATTGAGAAAAGTCTTACAGAAGGCACTTCCGAATACGTAAAATGAACCATTTGTACTGATTAATTACACTTTCCATACAAATATCTATGACACGTCTTCGGTTCTAAGGACATATGTATAACTCTTCTCTCTTCTCTATAGTCACTAAGAACTTTTAATGTATACTCAAATGGAAGGTAATGGAATCGTGCACAAATACTGATCTTTCACCAAAATTAACAAAAATCGTTGTGGTTTTTAGTTTTGTGTGGGTAAAGTTAAGGCCCATCTAAAGGCAAAAGTAAAGGCTCAACTATAAGAAGATGATGAGACTATTTTTTTGTAAAGCATAGAGTAATGTCCATTCAACTGAACTGCATCATTAAAATGCTCGAATAACTGTGTTCAATTCCACAATATCCTACAAACAACTGAAAATCGTCTTGCAAATTTGTATGCAAATCCTCTCGAATGTCAGTCGTGTCTGTTGTGACGAAAAAGACAAGATCTTTCAGAAACAGAATACGCCTGATTGCATCGTATCTTTCTTTTCAATGATAGGGAATATTCAGTGAACAGAAATAAACAATCCTACAATCATTCTACAAATCGAATCTTACGAAACATTCCTGAGTACGGCCCTCCGTCCTACCCCCGGCTCCCCTACAGAAATGTACGATCAATCAAGAAATACGACACATCTATCGACTGTTTGTATCAACCGAAACCAACGATACGTGTGCGCTCTATTTTCGAAGCAATCACACACGCACTCGACTGCATCGCGCGTCTATAAATAGTAACATAACAACATATGCAGTAGCCGCACGCGCAGACCAAACAACAACAGCCGGGCTAGGCGGCATCAGGCAGGGTAAGGCGCGATGTACATAAATAGTAGAGTGAGTCCACCGCTCGTCGCGATAAGCGCGCGTGTAATGTGCGTGGAAAATTTTTACAATCCACTTCACTTCCCCAACCCGACACACGATGCAAGCGCATTCCACACACAAACTCACTCAGGCCGACCGATCTACGACTATGCGGGTATGTGTGTGTGTGTGTGCGCTCGATCGGTCGGTATGCAATTTAACTCGCCGCACTCGCAGCATGGCAATGACACGCAGTGGTTGTGTTGTGGTGGTTGTTTATTTGATCAGACACAGCACAGAGTCAGAGCGAGAATCCCGACGACCGCAGTGCTGTGTGTGTGTGTGCGTGTGTTTGTTTACTCTATACGCGCTACTGTCTGTCTGTTTGTGTGTATATTATCGCACAAGTTGTTGTTCACATGTTGGGCGTCGATTTGTCACCTTTTGACTCTCCCGAAGGTCCTCTCTGTTGTACGGCGTGCTCTCTTCCAATATTTCAACTGACACACACACTAATGACTACACCCTGCGTCAACAAAACTTGTACAACGCGTATACAAAATTGCACATCGATTAGACAGCCGAAAGGCTGCACGTTGACCATATGCAACTTTATGATAATTATGACCATTATCAAATATTCGAATCTTTCTCGTCTTCTCATGTCGACTATAGCCTCCAACATACCCCAATTAATTTATTGTTCAACTTTGAAATACTGGTCTTCTGTTTAACGTTTCGGAAAATTATGTTGTCACATGCCAGACCAAAGAAAGGAGAGAAATTGGAACGGCTTGTGCATTATGGAAATCAGGTGGGCCTGAAAATCCAAGAAGCAAAGACCAAGCTGTTATGTTGTCACATTCCAGACCAAAGAAAGGAGAAAAATTGGAACGGCTTGTGCATTATGGAAAGCAGGTGGGCCTGAAAATCCAAGAAGCAAAGACCAAGCTGTTGCGATTGAACACAGGACCCAACGATAGCCCACTAGTCATCGATTGCGAGTCAATACGACGACGTAGTGAGCTTCTGCTACTTGGGGTGCATGATAGCGAAGGGTGGGAGCGCCAGTATCTGTGCAGAGAACCATATAAAGAAGGTACGTCAAGTTTATGGAATGTTGAAGGGACTGTGGAGATCATCCCACCTGACGATGAACCTGAAGTTGCGTTTCTTCCTGTCCATCCTAATCTACGCGCTACTTGGGAAACAACAAAGTCGCTGACGCAAAAACTGCAGGTATTTGTCATTCAATGCTTCAGGCGCATCCTGGGAATTCTCTGGACAAGTAGGAAAAGTAATGACAAGCTAATATGGCGCTTCGTCGACATGGAACGGGTTGCAGTGACGATCTCCCGGAGAAAGTGGGTGTGGATCGGCAATACCTAACAGAAACGCAGCGACAACGCGTCAGATGCCTTATTCTGGAAACCGCCACTGGGCATTCGAAAGGTTGGTGGACCGAGTTGGGTTCAATAGAGGTAGATGTGGCGGAAGACAATAAGAGCTAGCTGCAAGTGATGATGAGGATAAGATGTTCCGAGCATTTGTTGCTGCACTATGTGCCAGAACGGCATGAGTGGCTGAGAGTAGTTAAGTTGCAATATTCTCGATCAATTTCTCACTGTGTTATCTTCGATCAATTGTGAAAAAACACCCTTGTGAACTATGTAACATCAGTTGTGACGCACCCTGTATTATCGTTATCAGCGGCGGCGACAGCTCGTGTTTACTGGCCCCAAGACGAGACGACGACGGACGACGAGAGCTGAATATGCTGATCTATAGTATAACGTACATTATACCACTATCGTGTTACACTTTGTGTGCATATTTATATAATACCCGCGCATATCAACACGCACGCACCGAGTGATCGTACGAAAATATGTTTTTATAAAAATAGACACGACGCGCCACCGAGTGACACGAGACTTTCAAAACATTATTCATACCGCGGGGCACTGATAACGATAACGCGCAGATCGTATGCAATGTGTATGTTGTGTCGAAACATAGTCGTCGTGTACTTGAGTAATTTTTGGTTGTCGAGAATAGGGACTTTCCGGTCATGATCTCTCTGAGCTTTGGCATGAGTTGAATGATTCGGGACGATTCTCCCAGCATTGTTTTTTGATTCTCTAGAAATGCTCTCGATTGACAAGCGAGTAATCAGTTTTCAGAAGCGCGACACGTTTTGCCACGCGTCTCAACTTCGTTTGCCGTTGCAATCGCACTCTGTTCATGCAAACATTCGCGATTAGATTCGCCAATAGTGGACAATTAAGTGGTAGTGTATTTGATAGTGTGTGTGTGTGTGTATGCGCTGTCACAATCCGATAATGACCAATCAATCATTCATTCATTCAAAACACTCGGTCCAGCTACTAGCTGCGAAATCCCTGTCTGTCGCCAAGAGGTCGTGCCCGCATCGATTGAACCCCCAGCTGCATGCTGATGTGATGTGATTTGTGTTTGTGTGAACTATGTGCTCCTCTTCTTCATTGGCTTGCATCATTCAGAGTCGAATAAGTATGATCTCAGTCTATAGTGTAATGAAATGAACGGTTGATTCGCTAAGATTACGAATGGAAATTTAGGGCCGTGGACAAATGTCTGAGTGACTAAGCTCTAATGGAATAATGTCAATGGGAATAATGTCAATGGGAGTAATATCAATGGACATAACTTCAAATTACATTTTATCGTTAATCTCACAATAATCAAACTTCGGTTTCAGACTCTAAGGGATTATAACTATATAGAAGTAAACAGTTGTTTTTAACATTAAACTAACCATAAATAAAACTCCGGTTTCAGACTCAACGGGTTATAACTAGATATCGTCGTGATACTCCACCCGAGTAAAACTCCGCTTAATATACAGTTCTTATTTATCTCAAACACAAGCATTTGCATTAATCACATTGACATTATGTCCCTTTGAGTTCAGTGTTCAACTGCTTAGACATTAGTCACATTGACATTATTCCCCGGCACCGGCTATTTCAGCATATTTCAATGTCGACTCTGATTCGAAATGTATTCGAACGGAGAGAATTGCGTACAATCGGTGCACATCATTTACATTTAAAGATGTCACATGATTGAAAAAAACAGGAAACTCGTTTGCCGCAATTACGATAATGATCTATACTTGAAGCGAGATCTCTGATTCAAACGGTTGTCATTTATCGAGCGAAATCTGAAATCAGAGTTTATCATATCGAACAACTAAACGATGCGTCATTTATCGAGCGGCGCGATTTTCGCGTTCAGCTGCTCTGCTGTGCACATTACGGGCATTTCCGAGTTTACTTCAATGACTTATGGCTATTAAATTGCATTGTCACACTAACATACACACATACACCCAAGCCAACATATCGCATATCTGTGAAGCTTCGTATAACGCCAAGCGCAAATCATATTCTTTACTACATCTCTGAATCATCGCCGACAACACCGCCAAGAATCACAAACCTCGTGTTCAAGTACCGTACCAACAGTGTGAGTATGTTTGGCCAATTTCGCGGTTTATTCGGTTGCAATGACCGAGCCGAAACCCCCCACCACCACACAAGCGCCTTCGAACCACCACCACCACCATCTCGCCCGAACACACTCGCACACCGAATTGGAATCGAGCTACGCTGTCGCTGCCGACGATGTGCTGATCTCTCGCGAAAATCTCAGTATTAGCTCAGTTCGTGCGTGCAGCTCGTCTCGATAAGACCGCAAAAACAGCAGCAGCAGCAGCACCCGACTTCAAACACACATCGCATCTCATCGCATCGTGATCGTCGTACTTCGAATCAGCGATCGGCGACAACAAATTAACATTTTATTTGAAAACTCTCTGTGATCAACGACGCACGACTAGACGTAACATTCATAAATTAACACTGCTCCGTGAACTGTGATAACCACCGTGCAAGTTGGCGGCCAGCAGCGTGTTAGCGAAACCGATCTCCCGCTATTCCGCACCGCACAGTGATAGTGATAATTGTGATAATTGTGCTCCGCTAACTTACACACACACACACATGTGGTTGCTGTGATTCGTCTGTGAAATTCGCCATACAATAGATTCGATTCGAGAAAACCCCGATCTTCAAAATGACACACTTCGTTCGCGGAAAATCCGTCCGCACGCCGATCCTGATCGCAATCTGCGTTGTGGCGTTGGCACGTAAGTACAGTACACATATAGTCACGCATTCATCACGCATTATGTAAGCCAGAGAGTTCTAATTGATGGGAAAAAAACATACGATTTTCTAGATTCTCACGATGATTCTGTCGGCAGCCTTACTATAAGTACTAAGTAAGTAGCAACTGAGAACGTTAGTCTGAAGTGGGCGGAGTATTATTACTGATACTACGCACACTTATGCCATTATCTTATCCGACGAACGACGAACACTTCAGTTTCGACGTCAGCAGATTCGGCTTTAAGTCTAAAGTCGGGTTTTCCGTTGCTTTAGATATGCGGTTGCCGTTGATTGATATACTCGCCAAAATGTGTATATCTTGAATGGTTTATAATTATAAATCATAATTATTGCTTCATGCGATCAAATAATTATATTTTCCATGATCTAGATTATAATAGAGCGTTTTTGTATCTCATGATATTCGCAATGATGAGAATAACATAATAGCTTTGGGAACCATAGATTGCCCCTTCAATCGGACACTCGGCAAATGTTAAAATCTGAAGAAAAAAAATATGGAAGGAATAGCCAGATTTTGATGTCCTTTGAAACATAGGTTTATTTTGTCGATTTACGCGTATGCTCAAAAGTACGAATCAATATGGTTGATAGTTATATCTGATTTGATGCTTTTTCGTTATCTTTTCTTATCGACACGACATAACAGGCATTCATAGTGGGCCCAGTTCGATGGCTTGGTGCTCGTGTCCATTCAAGTGGACACAAGTCCTCCCTTCTCTCCATGTACAAATGTATATGGTAGAGGAAAAACAATATAATATAACAGGCAGGCTCTCGAAAAGTGTCCGATTGAAGGGGTTAGTTGTGAAGACTTAGTTTCTGAGTATCGATAAATGTAAATCTTGCCCGTTTCATTCTGTTCACTCTACCGTAATTGGATTTCAAGTCAAATTACGAGTTATTCCATATCAACATATTAGTTGGTTTCCATTGGTCTTCTCACCATTTGAATTATTATACTTATCTATATCGAAATTGCTTGAAAACATGTGCATAGCAATACACCTCAGTCGTTGTCGTGTGGCGTCGCGCGCGCTATGTTGTCTTATCGCACCAGATACCAGATAAACATATACGGACACACGCTGGGTTTATGAATATTTTCCAACATCAACCACTTCACATATTAGTGCACAGCGAGTGTAGTCATATTCAAGTACTATATACCCACTAAGCACCCATGCGACGGAGCTTTAGAAGTGCTCTCTCCGATCGACAAGCTACGCGACATATTATATATGTATGTCTAGTGTTATATACTTCACGAACCTCGTCGGCAGTCGTCTGGTCGTCGTTCGTAGTCGTTGTCGTCGGTTGCGAATCGCCAACTCAGTTCAGTCTGTGCCAGTCCGTCGTCTCGAGTGCAAGTGTTTGTTTTGCGCTGTCTTAAGAAATCCGTCAAGTCCGTCACACTCACACACGAACAATTGACTCCAGCGGCGAGACGACGACCACTAAGACGGCACAATCCCCTCCTCAGACATCGGACACTCCAGTCTCCACATACCTCCGCAGTGAGAACAGTCATCGCCGATTGATTACTCGAGAAAAATCGCCACTCTTCGCGTGCTCGTGACTCGTCCGATTTCCGCGAATTAGCCGGTCGGTGCTGTGCTTCCGTCGTACGTTCGTTTCGATCGTTGAGTTCACGTGTGTCATCGCGTGTCATTGCGTTGAACTGGCGGCCACCTGCGAGAAAACCCACTGCCAGATTTTGCCCTGCCGCTGCCGCCTCTGTCCACCTGTGCAATCCGTCGCCACAATATGCCCAGATCTCCGCCATCGTTCGCCAATGTCGTCTGCGTTGTACTACTATGCTTGCAGGTGTCATTGCGTGAGTACATTTTGCTGCTGCTGCTGTGTGGTGAACTATCATAGTGTAATCATCAGTTCGCTGCCACGCGAACCGGTCGTCGAATCAATCGCGCAAAGTGCTCTATCAATTATATAGCTGTGGCCACAAGTGGCGCGACGTTTTGCGACGATCTGAAGTTGTTTTCGTCGATATTTTCGCACTCGCGGTTTCACACACGTGTCGTCCGTCGCGCGCACGCTCAAGATGATAGAGCACCGTGACACATCTGATTCCAAGTGATTTTAGAGCTTAGCTTCGTGCTCTGCTGTTTCTGGGCCGGGCCGTTGTTGGCAACCGAAGAAGCAGCTGCGGCAGCGAGAGTGGCCGCGGCCGTCTCTCACGGGCCGGCTCTGACCTTTGAGACCGCCACACACAACAAGCGTAAACAACACACTCGCCACTCGCGGCCACTCGGCTCAGCGAGTGGTGCTGGTTGTGGTGTAGATGATCTCGGCGCAATCAGCGCGCAGCAGCGCGCAGAGATAATGTGCCGTCGTAATTCGCGTGCAGAAGCGCTATCGCTCGCTAGTAGCGCTGACTGACTCGGTTTGGACTCGAGTGTTTGAACTGCCCCACACACAGACACTCTGAGACACACAATCGCACACACTCGTAAAGTGCACGTAGACTATACGCGACAGATACTCACAATCGAATGCATGTCAGTTGTATTTTTAGAGCGAATCACGCGAATTACGATAAGCCGCCTTCGGATTGGGAATGTCTGTGTGCGGAGATGTTGAGAAATCGTATAGCCGAAGTCGGTGCAAAGGTTGGTAATTTGGTAGCTTGGCGGGCTTGACGAGAGAGGCATGCGAAATGATAATTACTATAGTATATTTGTGATCAGGAATGAGGCTCATCCGCTTCCAAAATATACGCATTAGGTCCAGTTCTAAATAGACCATAGACGAATACTAGCTGCATTTTGTAGCTTCTGTACAGAATCATAGCATGTTCCCAATATGTTAGCTTCTATCGATCATTTGTAGGCTTTGCCTTCCTTTTCGTCGGCCTGAACAAATCGAGTTTTCTTCAGTCCTAAACCCTAAACATCCCGTGCCATTCCAATCAGCTGTGGCCACAAACTTCTGGCGTTTGTTGTCGTCTTGGCTTGTAGAACTTTATGCGAGGCGATTCAGCACACGTGCGCGTTTGTCTGTAGGCTCTAGCTATGTGTGTAATTTGTGAGCGGCGCTGAGAGGCGCTGATTGTATCGCTGTTTCGGTTGTGTTGTGTTGTGTCGGTTGAAGTGTAAGCGCTGTCTGGGCTGCTGGCTGGCTCTATTTGCGATCGTTCGTGTGTGTGTGTTTTGCTAATTCGCACCACTTGACTTCCCGCGGCGACATCTTCGCCGCCACTGCGCTGCGTCCAGCAGCAGATAATGTAATTGATTGGGGTCAGCCAACAATTTGAATACAAATTGAACTCTAAATTGGCCCCACTTCTTCGGGTGCGCGTGCACCAGCCCGAGCGATCGCGATCGCGCGAATTATGCGTGACACGCACGCGCTCCTCGAACCTCGCGTGATTAAATCACAGCGGTTTTTTTTGGTTTGCCTATTCGCGCGAATCTAAGAATAGTTTCGCGTCGGCCGAAATTCGCGTGACCGGTTTGTCGTGTGTTCGATCCGGACCGGTGCGATTTCCATATTGTGGCGATGATCTCCGCCGCCGATCGAATGATCGGACCACCACCGCCAAACCAGTCCTCGCGATCATAATGCAGACAATTTCACATTCTTCTGCGGACGGAAAAAACCCCGCCGGGCCACACATCATGAACACATTATGAACACATTGTGTGATATCATAATTAAATCGGGAAACTGGAACAGCAGGAGCCGACGAACCGATTGAAAATTGTCGGCGTTTTTTGTTGGCTCTAAAGAAGCCGCTGCAACCGGGTGGGCCAACCAGCTGCTCATTAAATCCGGACCGGTCTACATCAATCACCAGAAAACACGTTCTATTCGATTACTCGTCGGCTGGCCGACTTCCTGATTGGACGACGTTTCCATTGATGTGAGGTCGATGGTTTTTTCGCTGAGTTTTTTCGCTGCTCAGCATGCAGTCAGCATGCATTGTCGCCCTGAGACGCGCGTGTCGCGCGGAATAACCGAACTCAGCGGATGCGTTCCGGCTCAATTGGCTTGGCTAGTCAGTGATGGGAAAGCTAGTTGTTGTGGTCGTTTAGAGCGCGAGCCAACGCGCGTGTGCGGCTCCGCTTTATCTCATCTCTCGAGCACACGTCGCGTCTGCGACGCGATATGCGGAATATCATGATCATATTTCACAATTTATTGCACCAATTTGGGTGAATAAATATTTACGACACATTATCTTGATGATTGACCACCACCTCTTGAGTGCGCCTTCGGCACTCATATATACTCACATACACACATACATGCGACATTACTACCATAAGCAAGCACGCGCGTCGCGCGTATTTTCGTACCCATTGCGCTAACAGGTGAAGTAGAAGTGGGTGCAACGAAGTATGAGATTTTAAAGAAAAATACGTCGAAGATTATCTTTATTCAAGCTTCAACCGACCTTCAACCGTTTTTATTCATATTAAGGGCTCTATTACAAGTGCCATGTTCAGGTTCCACGATTAGAGGCACACTTCTACCGTTATGCTTTGATACAATATGAATTTTTCACACTATGAGATTGGTTCAACCTACACGACACGAATGGTTTTTAGGCATAATATTTAAAAGAAGCTCTAACACACATTTATCGTGCTGATAGCGCGATACACTGGACACGCGTTGACACTATCCATCACCACGATTTTAGACGACATCCACAGACCGAAACCTAAGCAAAATAGTGTTTTTTTCGTGATAAGTGTTCTGTCAATGAGACATGACATTCTCCTTCATCAACAATTTTGATTCCGTATTGAAAAATGTAGTAACGGCACTGGTTCAACCTAGACGATGTTCCCTTACTACTTGAACAAAATGAACTCTCAGGCAGCGATCATGATGGACGGTTTATTTCGTGTACAAGAAGACTGCCACACTAAACTCTAAAATACTTATCAGAAAATAAATTGCCACCGGCTACTGTATCAGGTGAGAGCGAAACCAGGCGCGATAAGATTATACGCGCTTGCAGCGGTGAACACACACACGTACACACACACACGAACATAAACAACGATGCGTGTGGTGCTCTCATGAGTGAGTGGAGCGTGGAGTGATACAGGTCAGGTTATACCTCGTTGTATGTTGTGTATGCTATTGCTATTATATATTTATATTACATACAACATACAACTCGCCCGCCTCTCTGGAACCAGTCAATTTGGCTGCATCGGCGGCGGCTTGGATAACTCGGGGGGCAAATTGGACGACATAAAGGTTGATGAAAGATCATCGCGCGGCTGCATGCATAATTATAACCGTGCGTGTGCGAATCGATCGCTTGCTGCGTGCGGTTTATTTTTGGCCCATTCCATGGGAACGCAACTTGCACCACACATGCGTCGTTTTCGCATCGATCGTGCGTGTTGTGATTTATGCGAACGGCCGCCGCCGCCGCCGCCGCCGTAGTCAACAACAACCAGACGCATGCGTGCATATGTGAGCGAGTGTGTATGTTTGGAATTCCGCAGTAATTGCGCCCGCGATCCCCAACACACGAGTGCGCAATTGACGAGAGAGAGAGAACGAGGAGAAGAAAAAAATAAAGCCAAAGCGCATCGCGCGAGGTTGTTTGTAAACAACATTTCTTCGGCGCGGAGCCCGCCGCCGATGAGATCGCGCGCGGGCATCGCCTTTTGCGCTCGCGATGTCGGGGCTACTGCTGCTGCTGCTGCTGCTGCTGCTTCTCGCGTGTGCAATGTGCATGCGTGACATGTGTTATTTATATACGCGGACCACACGACGTGTATCAATATCGTTGAGACATTATCATCACACTGGAGTGTTTGCAATACCGGCTTGTTTGGTCATATATTTTATGCGGTTTCAGCCGGATATAATGAATAGAAATATTACGGGATACGGTGCAAATTGGCAGGAAATAATAAGATAATCCGGTGCATGACAAGATGGTTCATAGAGGAAATTCAACATTTTTTGCAAGGTTGAGCCCCAGCCTAAATTCGCTGATCATCTACGCAAACATACAGTCGATACCATTAATATGTTAACAAGCATATGTTGCACATTTGAGGCTTCAGTGCTTAGAATGTGTTAATATAAATGGTCGAAAACTGTTCGTTATTGATAGAGCACTATGTTGAGCTGTTTATCAGGAAATATTGCTATCCTAAATGGCTAAATGGCAGACCTTTCTCTTGGCATGTGCGATAAAACACGTTAACAAAACACGATTTCGACATATTTATAGCCAAAAACGATACAATTTACAACCGATTTCATTGTTATATTGGTAATTTCACCTTCTTCTATGATGTTTAGACAAATAATTACATAAAACCGGGCTCCAATCAACCTAGTGATCATTTCAAGAGAAACTAGCCCAATGGGCTCGATTACTAGAACTAGCATAGGGGGGATTGTCTCCGTAGAATCAACATAAAAGACCAGTAACTAATCCGATTGTTCTGAAATTGGTTTTGATGTGTTAAGACTTAAGACACTCTACTGAGGCATGCAAAACTTAAATAATCCAGCGTCTCTATTCGTTGAGAGGGGTTCGATCTTGCTGAAGGAATCGTCTAGGGCATGTCATCTGTTCCAACAATTTGTTTTCAATTATCTCGGAGCTTCATAGCTTCGCATCGGTGGACTGAAAAATAGTTGGTAATGGAAGTGAATGAAGAAGGAACATCTGTTAAATAACTTCAATTTCGGCCGTTCAATGTGGGATCCAAGCAGTTTTTTCATCTAGACATAGATTTTCAATCGTGTATTGAATACTAACAACTGTTAGACCTGGGACCTGTTTCTGGAACGCAAAGTTCTTTGCGTTTTGGAATAGGTCACGTGCATATAGGAAAGCCAAAACAAAAAATGAAAATTTTCCAAACGAATTTGCGTTTCTCAGTGCTAAACGCAAAGCTAAACGCAAAGCGAATGATCTTTTGAAGAAATTCGCACTAGAATGCACGTGTGCTAATGTGAAACACAAAATACTTTGCGTACCAGAAACAGGCCCCTGGCCATTCGCATTTGCATTTGCGTTTGAATAGCACACGTGCATATGGAAAAGCAATGACAAAAAGTGAAAACGCAATGCGAATTTGCGAATTGAAGAGCGAATTTCGCAATGCGAATGATCATTTGACGATATTGGCACCACAATTCGCAAGTTCATTGCGTTTACGCGAATTCGTTTTTGGTTTTCCATATGCACGTGTGCTATTCAAACGCAAATGCAAATGCGAATGGTTTGGTGGGACGAAGCCCAGATGTGTATGTATGTAACCCCCGCCATTTGAATATTACTTGTCCTGACGGATGGCCTTAGGCCTCGTTGACGAGGACTCCCATTTTCATGAATAAATGCAAAATTTGACGGTTTCATGAATCGCTACAGAAGATGACCCGTTATAATATATATATAAAGTATCTGTATTTTTCAAATTCTCTCATGATTATCTCATGATATTAGGATATCATCCACCAAGTGTCTGTTTTTCAACATAATCAGGTGCCAGGTCCAAAATTGTTTGGGCCCCAATTGAACATTAGCCAGGGCCTCGCGAAACCTCAAGACGGCCCTGATTTCTGTATGTTTCCAACAACTAGAGATACTGAAAATACCGAATTAGCCTATTTCGAACTATGAAGGGCTTTTTCACCGAAAATACTACTCTACTTTTTTGGCTGGCGCGTAGTGTTATCGACCTTTGGACCACAGTTGAAAAATGTAACAGTTTCTTACTTTGATTTCTCGTAGGTTCTAAATATCTGTAGATTGTATCTGTTCTGTCTTAATTTAAAATGATTTTCAGTTAGCAGATGCTAACTGATATTGGACATTCCATGCAACCAGCACAAATGTCTTGCTACTATAATTCCAAATTCAATATTCCCAAGCACGTCGTTCCAAAGGCGTGGCCAATCCGCAACATACCACACACACACACACACACAAACGTCTTCCTCGCCGCCCTTCCTCAAAATCGCACACGTCCACCAACCATCAACAACCGCCTTCGCACCCGAGTCCAAACGCCACACTGGCACACTGGTGCGTTAGAACGTCGCTGCGTCTCCTCGATCGCACGCATGCCGCTCTATTCTAACGCACACGTCGTACGCACGCACGCACGCCCGGCTTTGTCTCCTTTAACCCAGGTGCCGGCACTCCTTGGCACTCATTGGCGCACGCACGCGCGTGCGGATCACGACGAGAAAAAAAGGCAAAAGAAAAGGTTCGCGCGCTCGATCATTTTTCAATCGGCGTGCGCGTGCGTGACGTGCGGCGAGTGACGTTCTGCGGCCGCACGCCGACCGTTGGCGTGAGGGAGTTGGCGTGCACACACACACACACACTCACATACCGCCGCTTTGTACGTGTGTATGCGCGTGCGCATCAATCTCACCTGGTGAGGTGAGCGCACCGGCATCTCTGCTTCTCTCTCGCTCTTCGGCAAAAGCTTCGGCTGATAGCGCATGCGCTCGCCGCTCGCACACACACACACGTACACGTCCGCACACATACCAACGCACATGTGTGTGTGCGGTTATTCCGGCATGTCGCGCGCTTGAGCGATCGCTGAGAGGATTTAAACATACGCGCCGACCTTCTGCGATTCATAACACCGTCGTCACTCGACCGAGCAACAGAGCCGCAGCCAACAGCAGCAGCAGCCAGTCACACACACTCACACATCGCCGACGACAACGTGACGTGACGTGACGACGTGCTTACCATCACACCGCTGCTTTGACAACGATCAGCGACGCGCGACTTGTGTGTGCACATTTATCCACATATCAGTCAACAGCCGCCGCCACAACACAAACATCATCAGCGCGGCTCAACTACAATTGTTTCGTGTACTCGTCTGTCTGTGTGTGTGTTTACAATCGTGATCGTGCGTTCGACAGTAGAACAGTGGAAATTTGTGATAACAAACCACCCAAGCCACCCACTCGAACACACTCACATTCGCTCAGTCTGCAATCGATAAATCGCGAAGACCGAAGATCGAAGCTGGACCTGGAACTACATCATCCTACTGCCATCCAACCGAACACACGCATACAACGTGTTCTGCCGCCGCCGCCGCCGAGCTCTTCTTCTGAACGTGTGAGTTTTCTGTACGCGTGGCCAAACTAGTTTGGATTTCGACGGCTAGAACGACACAGCGAGCTGCGACTAGCGTGTCAAGAACCTAGAAGGGGAACAACGACGGCGAAAAAAATCGATTGAGGTATTCAACGTGGATCCCACACACACACACACTGGTCGCTCAAAACTGATTGACTTTGCGTGTGCGTTCGATACACACGTGACGGAAAAGAAACTGATCGCGTAACAAAAAGTCTGATAGAATCTACCAAAATGGCTTTCAAACTCGACCCGACTGGACAGTACTAATTCTCGATTAGCGTCCGATTTCCTCGTGTCAGATACCTATTGTAACAGTGATATATCAATCAATCCGAGTCATCATGCCTGCCCAACTGGATCCCACTGGTCAGTACTGAAGACGAGATCGCGAAGCGTAGCGCAAGAACAGAGAAGCTCAATTGTGCCATAAATCAGAAACCTCACTACTAGCAACACAATGGCGATCCTCGATCCGACCGGACAGTACTGAGTGAAGGAGGAGGAGCAAGTAACTGCAAGCTGTGTGAAACGCGAATTTCTGCTGTCAATCTATTTGAGAACCCCCCGGCGCTAAAATGGCTATCAAATTGGACCCGACTGGAACGTACTGAGTGCGAACGTGCACACCACATCCGAATCAGACCGACCAACTCCGCGAGTCTGTCTGTCTGTCTATCCCGTCTGTCTCAACCCATCAAACCCACCCACACCAATCCGTCGAAAATGTCCGTGCAACAGCAGCGCAAACTCGACCCGACGGGCACCTATCGACGTCCCGCCGCCGCCGCCTCCGTCCAGCAGTGCCATAAGCTCGATCCGACCAACGTTTACTGACCGGCGAGTTCAGCCGACGTGATGGCTGGCTGGCTGCGAATGCGCGGCCGCGAGGAGACGTCCAGCTGCCGGCGACGGCGAAAGTAGCGACGCGCCTTTGCTTCTGCTGATGCTGCCGCTCGCTCCCTCCTCAATCCCCGCCTTCACGCCCAATCGGACGTCACTCGACTTCACACGCCGCCACACACTTTTCCGGAAACGATCCAGCGGCGCTGCTGGCTGGCGTTCGCTCGTTAACGCGTCTGTGTGTGTGTGTGAAGTGTAAATGTGCAGTAATTGAGCGCGAGCGCGAACGTTTTTCATTCGAGTGTACGTACGTACGAACGACGTGAAGCCGACGAGACGCGCGACTAGTGTTGAATCGCGGATGAGTAATACACAATGTTCGTGCATCGAAGGTGAAAGCTGCCGCTGATCATTGAATGGGAGAGTTGGCGAGCGAGCGAGCAGCAGTGAGGCTTACAGATGTTTATAGTTTAATTTTCCAATTGCATCGCGCAGTGTTTGTCAGCATTTCCGCAACACACACACACACACAAGTGTCTTATTTGTCGATATACACACACGTATGTACTGTAGCTTGTAGAACGCCGCCTTCTCATAATACACTTATAATGATATACACTTATAATCGATATGATACGTTTTATAATAATATTTTATCGCAATCGCACACCCAATCTATCCAAGCAGCATGAACGAATGTACGAATCATGGTGAAACTGAGCAACGTATTTAATCAATAATTTATATACTCGACCTGTACGAAATGACTCGTCTGGTCGCTCACACACGAAACCGTTGCGGATTTTATCTGTTTTCATTTGGGGATCGCGTTGGGTTGGCCAAAAATGTGTTTGTAACGAAATTCGCACGGCGCCGATTGACTGCAGCAGCAGCAGCGCTCTGCGTTGTTTAATTAAGATCAGCGAGACACGGTGTTTAATTATGAATAAATTATATATTTCGTTTCGGCCGAGGAGAAGAACACTAAATATAAATGCTCTTGTTCAAATAGGCGCGCGTCGGTACGATGTTATAAACAAGTGTTCGAGTGTATTTAATCAAATAATGCGAAGGAGATGAAAAAATGCGAGTACATAATACCCGAGCCAGCATCGCACGCACGCAAGCACACGCAGAATCGTTTTCATATTTGCAATGCAATTTTCTGTTTGTCTCTACAACGCCGCAGGCAATTTGCCAGCCAAAAGAAAACAATTAAAATTGCGCTTGGTGCTCCTCAAGCAAAACGATTATGCATCACTCTGATTGGCCTGCGTCTTTGTCGTCGCCGCCAGTTGTTTTAAAATTCGGCGGCATGGATTTGCCATCCAGCAGCAGCAGCAGCAGCAGCAGCAGCAGCAGCAGCAGCAGGTGAAAATATTTATTATACGAGAATTAATAGAAGAAGATGGTGATGGTGTGCGTGTGCGTGCGTGTGCGAGGTGTGTGCCTTGTACACAAAGTCTACTCGGGATGGAAGCGAGTGCTTGAACAAGTGCAACTAATTAATGCGCGCGGAGCGCTCGTTTGCTCTCGGGGAAGCATTTTTCAAGTATATTGTATAAGTTGTTGGAGGTGTTTGCTCGTGTGCCGAACTCAAACGACGCAACGCGAGTATCACACTTACTTTGGACGCAAGTTGGTGTGATGCTCTCGAGTAACACGAGCTGTCGAAATTTCGAAGAAGTCTAAGCTCGGAGCAGATAGTTTACCAATTGAGATGAAACAGATTAAAACGGATAATAGTCATGTTCAGCCCATTTTCACACTTGTTTTGTACAAGTTGGTATGATGCTCTCGAGTATCATGAGCTGTATCGTCCGACTATCTATTTACCTAATCGAGATAAAACAGATTGGAGCGGTAATATTCTAAATTAGCCCATTTTCTCGCCTATACAACGATCGGATGTACACTGTACATTGTACACGGGTGCGCAGATAAATAGACACCATGCTGTACGCAGACTTTACTTACTGTGTCTCGAAACTTTTTTTTCTAAATTATGTTACTACTAAATATCATGTTCCATTATATCCAATTTAGACAACAACACCACCTGCATCCTAGTATAACATTAATTAATTAGTCGAACATATATGATATAGGCACTTGAAACCTAGACGATGTTCCCCTACTGAGAAATAAGAACGAATTGAAAACAATACGCAACATAGAGAAGAGATTGAGATTGAGAAACCATGAGACAGCTTGAAATATGCGCAAGAGTTCAGTTTACCAGACAAGTGAAGAAAAACAGACGGTAATTGCCGATTTCGCAACTAAAAAAAAGTTCGCGTGTTTTTTTCTCGTCATTTTTTCTCTTTTCTACCTAATTTTCACGGTAACGCTGAAACTATAGACACTAGTGAAAATCGATATCAACATAAATTATAGAATTTTTAATTAGCTTTCATTTGATGTGTGGCAGATTGGTCTACACATACTCAAACATGAGATATCCGCAAATTTCTGAGTCCATGTCGAAGAAAACAACTCACGCCAATATCTCCGAAAGCTATCCATCGATCTAATTTTTTCCGCCAAATTCGTGATTAGGATATATATAAGCACGTCAGAAAAGTTTATACAGAAGGCCGGTATTTTTGGTTGTTGTTTAGTGTAATCATGGCCTGAAATCAAACGTTCGAAAATAACGCTTAAGATTCGTGCAAATGAAGCTATATCAGTGTCGCTACCACCCACAATCGCCCGTTCGAACGTTTATTGCATTACGCAGCAGCAGCAGCATCGCTGAACGGTTCCGTTTAGCGCCGTGCGCGTGAACATGGTGCGAACAAGCTTGCTGAACATCGTCGGATGTGTCGGACCTGTCTGTGCTGTGCTGATGAGAGTGTGAACATGACGGCTGCTGGCTGGCATGGGCCTGGGTCCGAGTATGGAACTCCTCTGCGGTGATGTGCTGATGAGACGAAACGCCAACGTTAGCCGCGTTTCGCACCAGACCGAGAAGACGCTCACGCACCGACGAAGCTGAGACGAGCGCTCTTACACCACGTCATGCAATAAGTCTGTAGAAATAACAATATTGAAGTAGGAGTAGGAGAAGTAGAAGTAGGAGTTTCAAGACTTTTGGGTTATAAATTACAATTGTGAGGCTATCCGTAATGATGAATGCGATACATGTTCTTGTGAAATTCATATAAATTCTATCGTTTTTAAATAAGTCGAGGTATCCCCGGCCAAAACTTTAAATTAGGCTCCAGAAATCTGGAGCGTGTCAACATGGATGGAAATTGCTATATAAGTATCCAAAGTATCCAAAGTCGGAATACATGATCATACAAGTTCCGTACAATCAAGCATGGTCGTGGTAGCAACATAATTGATTGGGTGCGATTACGAGGCGTCGCGTGGGGTCATTGGACCTGAATGATTGGAGGATGGGAACGAATCTGCACAAGGATATCCTAGAGATGCGGATGATGTCATAGAATATTGGAAAATGCATGAAAATATATCACGACAACGTCCCCAAGCACACTGCAAGAAAGATAAAAAAAACTACATTCAGAAGACTACCGTCGGCCTTATGGAAAGGCCAGCTCGATAGTCAGACCTAAACCTGATCGAGAAAGTATTGTCCAACGATCAGCGTATATTTTAGGGCCGTACATTCGAATCACGGGCTGCAATCTTCCAAAACTTTTGTGATAAGAGCCGTCCAGATGAAGTCTCTGATAAATTGGTGCTAAGTATGCCGAAAATATGTCGAGAGGTGAAAGAAGGTGAGGGACATCCAAAAACATGTTGGAAAAAGACAACTTTGAGCCTTTTCCCTTCGAGAAAACATTCTGCCTCTAATTCTCTGTCCGATCTGTTATGGTGAATTTTCACTTATAAATTCAATTGAGAGGCCGTGGTTAACATTTTGCATCATAGATTTTTGTGAAGGGTTTACGCAGTGTTGAAGGAACATTTCTACATTTGAAAAAAAAATGATAATCATGCTCTATCTTCTGCCTGGCTACATAACTGTTTTGCGAATTTTCATGCCTCTAATTGTTTGGCCGCAACTGTATATAATCCATCAATCAGACTTTATGTTGGAAAGAAGACCAAATTTAATGAGTTATTGTGGCAGCATATTACCATTGATGTCGTTTCTATT
>JANTBZ010074256.1:0-20653 GCA_024741255.1 Exechia fusca | reverse complement strand
GAAGCAATTGTAACGCTTTTATATTGTAACATTCAGTAGAAGGCCTGCCGATCCTTTCGTGGGCCACTGACAAGGGTAGAATTTCGCATACATACTAACATATGATTGCTTTACTATCCACAAAAAGATTCAGTTCACTTATGTAGCTCAGTCTCTAGATATCTGGTTCACAACGTCAATAATTGTCTTGTGAAGAGCAATTGTCACCCACTGTATATCACACTAGAGCTGTTATTCCGCATATTAATTTCTGTAAATTACGAATAGTTCCGATTTTTTGAGTATAAAAAAGAAATGTAATCAATTTTCAAAAAGGTACCAAATTTAACTAATATTCCAGCCATTTTGAGAGCTTTGAATTATTTTGTGAGAAAGACATCCAAACCACCGAACCAATGGCAATACTCACTGCTGAAAAACAACGTCAAATCGCCGGGCATCCGCTCCGACATCTCGTACGTCCGATCATCACCCACCGGCACCGCATGCATCCGCGAATTCTTGCACAGCGCATTCAACAGCGGTGCCGGTCCCTCCAGCAAATCCAGCGCATACGAATGGAACCCAAACTGCCTCAACTCCTCAATGCTCCGCTCCGCCCGATATCCACACCTCTCAGCCGGCGCCGAGTGCACCAGATTCACATTCAGCCCCTGATCCCGTCGCAGCAGCTTGTGCATCAGCTCCATGTCCTCCTTCAACTCGCACACGAACGCAATCAGATCCCTGTTCGGCACCAGCAACTCCACATACTTGGCATTCTTCGGCTCCCTCACGTTCAGCTCCAGCACCATCGGCTCGTAAACGCGGCCCGCAAAGCGCTCCCTGTTCTCGCGCAGCCACATCGTGCCCCGGTACGCGTGCTCGAAGCGCGTGCGCAGCTGCTCCAGCTTCCGGTCGCCGATGCTCTGCGCCTGTTCGATGTGCTGCTGCGTGTTCAACAGCTGCGGCTTGATGGTGGCGTGCAGCTGATCCATGAGCTCGTGCCGTTGGTTGGAGAGTCGCTGCGTATCGCTGCGCAGCCCGTCGATGCGTCGGGTGAGCTCGACGGTTTGCGAGCGACGTTCCTCCTCGCTGCCGGCGGCCGCTCGCTGGGTGCGCAAATCTTCGATCAGGACCTGCGGAATGACGAATAATGCAATTAATTTCATGCTTCTCATTAAATGGGCTCAATGCATCTACTAGTCTAGCTCATTAATATGAAACATGTTTATTTTTCAGTTTATAGGAGAACGGGAAATGGCACATAAATGCAATACAGCATCTAAACCCAAAAATAATGTCCGAATTTCGTTATTTGTCATATCACAAACCGTCCAAGACAGTCATGTGAACACTTGACAGATCATAGAGAAATTCACGAAGAATGCACGGATTAAAGCATAAGAGCTAGGAAAATTTAAAGGCAGAGTTCGATAAATATTCAAAACGAAGCTCAAATTTAGGCCGGACGAAATCTATAAAGTGTCCTTACGGCGAATCTGAGACTGCACAAAGTAAAAGAGTTACCTTGTTTGACCGTCGGTGTTGCGTTATCAAACATAATTTTCATGGACAAGAAACTAATCACACAAAACGATCGACTTTGGTTAGAGCAGTCTGAGCTTAAGATCGGCCACCAGATCTACGAAGCATGCCTTTATGATGGTATGGACCTCTAGGTCGATACAAAATCGCTTATCATTGCTGTTTCTAGAGCCTGGGTCAAGATAAATGACACGAAGTGCCAAAAATAAGTGCTGGTGAGTGTATTGGAGCCATTGACACGAAAAAAGTTAAATTCCAAAACGTTTACATCGATGTAGTCTCTGCCCCATCGCATAAAGCTAATTTGCATCAATTTGGGCCAAATGGATTCGTTTCACATCACATTCCGCTCACATAACGGCTGTCGTTTTGGCCAGATGCAAAAGTGATTGATTTCTGCATTTGGGATATGTTGGAAGTACGAGTTAATTGAAAATAAACGAAAGTTTTTACTCTTCAAAAGCAGCGAGAATGGTCCAAGTTTTCGCAATATTACCAACGGTCAGCGCGCAACTCAATTTGTAACATTCAAGATAGCATAACTGAGGCCGAGGGCTAGCAAATCGAAAAATGTAAATGAAATCTTCAACCATGGACTATCTTTGTAATTTTAAGTGAATTTCGAAACAAACATCTTGTAACTGTGGATATTACGGTGATTCTACAATGATGATTCTGACGCAGGGTGTAGAAAAAAAACGATGACCACTATAATATCAATAACTAATTTAAACATCGACCAATTCACATTAAATGGTGTTCCCTGTTTCCATGAAGAATCGATGAAAAACATAACATAGCAGAACAATTTAAATTATTATCGGGAAATAGGGAAAATTGGAGAACTGGGTCGATTAAATGATTACTCACAAAATACAAACCGAACTAAAACTAAATCGTGAATTAGGGGACGAAATGAACGTCTGGTAGTCTAATAGATTTTGGACCTGCGGTTCTGTCACCGGAATTGGGTTAAACAACCATGATTCTGTATTATCATATAAAAAACGATTGAAAAATGGCACCATGATTCTGTATTATCATTTAAAAAAACGATTAAAAAATTTCACATTAGCCAGTCAAAAACCATTGCTACAACAATTTTTAAACACTTTTCGAATGATGAGGATTTGTGTACAATTGGTTTATCTTACATTTAAGTATGTTAGGAGTTACTCCAATTGAAAATCGTGGTCTCTAAACCAAACACTAAACACGGATATTTCGTATGGGGAGTGTGATAGAATATTCCTCCCAGCACACATTTTGTCGTGTTTCGTGTTCTGTTGTGGTATAAGAAAACGCTTCTCAAAACTAGAAAGTAACGAATCTAGTCCGATTGTTGTGCGATTTTTTTGAAAGAGATATTTTCGCCTGCAAACCTCAAAGCAATCACACGCAAGCTTACATTTGTATCAAAATCAAAGAGATGCTCTAGCTACAGAAAGTCAAGAAATCAAAAGATGATTTGTTTTCTGAACTTTAAGTGTTGTTTTCCTGCCTATCTACAGGGTGCGCCATATTTGATGGAGCTATGAGAACTTCGAATAACGTTGACGTTTGTTAGCCGATTTTCATAAATTTTGTATTTTCTATTACAATTTGTTTGGACTCGGTTTTGGATACACCATCTCATCACTGCTACTCAATTCGCACCTTAGCGAAATAGTCTGCAATTCATCGTACAATTTTCAGTTTATTGACTATCTCCAATTTCAACGTTTGTATAAAATTTCGTTCAGTTGGCATATTGGTAGATCATCAACCATTGAGAAATGTTTTTTTAAGAATAACTATTGCGAGGAATTCACCTTTACATATGATCGGAATAGTTTAGACAGCAAAGCGTATCTTGACTCCCTTATTGTTAGACAAAGTAATAACGACTAAATGCATTTCCGTGTGTTTACAGAAACAATTTAAACACAGTTGAAAGGGCCATAATGATTACAAAATAAAGTACAGAAAAACTCATTAGTCGAAATAACTAAAAACTATTTGTTTTTATTCGAATTGCCTCTGACCCATAAAAAAAACCCAACATACCTGCTGAATCCCCGTCGCCTCGTCCAACTCGCGCTTGCGCTCCTCGTTCGCCGTGCACGCGTGCTCATAGTCCGCCTGCACCTTGCGCATCCGTCCCTGCACCGCCACGGCCCGATCCGCCAACTTCTCCAAATCCGCGCCACGATCATCCGCCAGCTTCTGCTCCTTGGCGATGCCCTTCTCAAACTGCGCCTTCTTCGCCGCAATGTCGTCGATCTGCTTGCGCAGCGGCTCCACGGCAGCCTTATGCTTACCCAAATTCTCGTTCGCCTTGCGCAAATCCTCCGTCAGCTCCTGATACTTGACGTACAGCTCCTCAAACTCCATCCAGGCGCGCTTCTTGGTGCACGTGTCGTGCTCCTCCTGCAGCTGCTCGCGCCGGTGCATCGTCTGCAGCTGCGACTCCAGCGCCGCATTCATGCGCTCCGCTTCGGCCAACTTGGCCGCATTGTCCTCGAGCGTCGAGGCATGGGAGAGCTGGCGCGCTCGCATCTCCTTCAGCGATTGCCAGGCCTGCTCGACTTCGGGCGCGCACACCGAGCATTGGGTACTGGCCAGCAGTTCTTGGGCATTTTGTTTGGCAAAGTCCTGAACGCGGTCTTGCGGCAGAAATTGGCACAGATTGTCCACTTGGATGTTGAGATCGGTGACGCGACGCTGGAAGGCAATGGCAGAGCATTTGCGCGAGTCGAGAGAGTAGCGATTGGTGCCGTCCAGGTCGATTTCGCGGGTGAAGACGGTGATGGCCGTGGCGTCGGTGGCGTGCGTGTAGATGCCGATGGTGATGGTGGCAGTTTGCTTGCCGTTCTTGACGTAGTCGCCGATCTGTGGGGAAATTGGCGCGAAAGTGCGCGGGATGAGAATTGGATGATGGGCGAATTGAGGGTGATTTTCCTTACGTTCAACGCTCGCGACAGAACTTTCGGGCTGCCGCCCATGCCGAGCACGATGGCGGCGACCAGCGTCGATTTGCCGGTGCCATTGGGGCCGATGATGACGTTCAGATATTGGCCCGGATAGAAGGTCACGTAATCGTAGGTGCTGTGCAAATATAGCGACGGAATTGTAAACACTTGAAAGTTGAAAACTAAACATGCGTCCGCACGACGGTACTTACACGAAATCCGTCAAGCTAACGGAGGCGATTTTGCCGCGAAGTCCGGACATTTTGGCGAGCCGGTCGTTGCGGATTGCGGATGCGTCCGGATGAGATGGGATTCCGGAATCCGGAGCAAATAGCCGTTGCGCAAAACGCTGTTTACGTCTTTTGGCGGGTTTGCGCGAAACACTGGATGTGACAGATGTAATGCTTGACAGCTGATGGCGAACTGTTGAATGTTTGATGCGGATGTTAGTGTGAATATATAGTTGTCGATATTCAACTCAAATATGACATCAATATTGATGAGTTTGATAAAAATCCCGGATTTTTCCAATCTCTGTTATTGAAAAATGAATGCAAATAATTTTTACGATTGACCGAATTTATAGTTGCAATGAATAAAATCTATACCGCATGAAGATTTCGAAGCGAAAAAATATATGAACGGACTCCCACTAGGTTCGTGACTTTACTTCTTTCGAAAACCTTATTATACAGATACACTCGATAGATGGCATTGTATTCTGTTATAATTGCCGCTCGATGTGTCGATGTGCGCCATATTTTGATGGAGGTTTGAGAACGCATCGAATAACTTAACATGTTTATTATTAATTATTATTTTTATTTGTATTTAATCTATTACAATTCTAGTTTTTAAATAACCATCTCGTCTACGCTACTCAATTCGCGCCTTAGTGAAATAGTCTGCAATTCATCGTATGATTTTCAGTTACAACATTTGTGTACAATTTATTGATCAGAAGGAATCATCAACATGAAGTTTATTGAAAAAAAATGTTTTTAAAAATGGGAAGGTTTCTTATAATCCTAAAATGTCGTATTGTCAAATCGCCGCCTCTAAACACCTCAAGACTCGTTGTTGTAAGATTCTTCGGAATGCAAATTGTACGCCAGTGAGCCCCAGACGAGCCAAGGCTAAAATTCGTGCATAAATTATATCGATATACCGAAAAGTAATGGAAAACGCAGCAAATGCAGATCATTTTTCATTTGCTAATGAAGGTAGCCATTTGATAGATGATATATTCAAACATATATCCAAACAAATGGTACAAGTCCACGTGAAATTAAAATATATTGATTATAAAAATCGGTTGATTGGTTCAAGAGTTATTCGATGTTCTCATAGTTCCATCGAATATGTCGCACTCTGTATAGTACTACATGGTTCACTAAGTAAGTCTAGGGAAAATCGATGTTCTGGTGCCACCACTCTCAAATCGATAATATTTTCCGGAAATATTCATCTTTTATAAGATGAATAAAAAAATGACATGACAGTGCATGGAGTAGTCTGAAAGTTATTCCGTTTATTGTAACACGAGGTTAATCAAATACGGGTTAATAGAGAAGAGGGAATTCATTTTCTTGAAGTAGAAAGTTTTCTGATGGGTAAAGTGCGGCTGGAGCCAAAACATGTCTTATTTCGTGTGGTACAGGTTCTCTCCCATCCGAAAACAAAAATCGAAATTGTTTTCCAAAACTCCGTACATGCTTTTTGGGCACCGAAAACGATGCGCGCAGTCGACGCCTAAATGTGTCGGTTACTGACGAAAACATCAATAAGTCAACCAAATAGTTTCGGAAATCGAAAAGTTTGGCAGCTTAAGATTCATGAGTCCGTAAAGATATGAAAACAATTTTTAGACATATCATGCATACGATTTTGGGAATACGAGGTCATTTTGCGAAGAGGGCGCCGCGATTGGGCGAAATCGGACAATTGTCAAAATCAACAAAATTCCGATAAATTTTCAAATTCAAAATGGTGTCTCCAGGGAAAGAATGGGGCAGAAAAAATCGCGAAAAATTGGGATTTTGCAAGGGATAGCGCCAAATACTTTTCGAAGGAATTCTTGATATTTCAGAATCGCTGAATTTTGGCTATCTGCCTATAATCAGAAAGTTTGTGTTTTCATCACTTTTCCCGAGACTTAGTGAACCATTATGTAGTATTTAATGGTTGTTATACAACTTGCACGATAACTTGTACGATAACACACAGATTGCTCGATGGCCCAAGTCCCCTCGATCTTGTTGAGTATAATGGATGTCCCATTTTCTGCCAGTATTAGATTATTTTCGATATGTTTTCCATTTTTAACCATTTAACAAAATTAGTTGGAATAAATAAAACCTAAGGTTCGCGAGTTGACTATTTTCGAACAAACTATTCAAATACAATCGATAGGTGGCGTTGCATTCTGTTATAATATCCGCTTGATGTGTCTCTACTATATTTGTCATATGGTCGAAAACACAGATGGCACGATGGCCCAAGTCCCAACGACATTTTGGTTCTGTTATAACATCGGTTACTGTTCAAACGCATACCCCATCTTCAGCGCGACTGTTACCCAAACACCTCACACTCGCACTCGCACGCAAATTCCCAGAATTCCATTGCAAACGGCCGCCATGTGTGGACGCACGTCGGTCACGACGTCGTCGTCGTGGAGGCGGCAGCCGCAGCAACAGAACCACATTCACGCGTAATTATGCGTATGCAAAATGAAAATGTACACGTGCAGGTGCGTGCGTGCTGGCGTGCAACACAATTCGCGCGCGCCCGCTGCGCGTTTATATCTCTGTTACTTCTCTTATTCTTTTACTTTTCGACTCAGCTTGGCATGCATTACGCATTATTTTATGCACTCGCTTTTATATGTGGTGCGCGCGCGCGTGCGTATGTGCTTATTAATCCTTGGCGTCCGCGCCGCGCGTATCGCATTCGTTTCATTATACATGCCTGCATGTCCATGCCAAGTGCGTGCGTGCATGCGTGCATGCGCACTTTGGTGCCATCGGCCACCACGCATTCGCCATCGGCCACTCACGCATTGTCCGCCGTTTTATCCAGCGTACCCGCACATCATTACATGCATTATTGGTCCGTCGTTCGCTCGTTCGTTCGTGTTCGTGCGTGGCAACGGCGGCCGCGGCGAGCGCTCGTCGGATCACTGGATTGGCTGCCGTTGAACGGCAGCCGCAGCCGCAACATCAGCAGCAAGCGGCAGCCGCCGCCTCATATATGGATTAAAATGCTGATCGCAAAACAATAAGCGCACACCAGTGCAGACACGAACGAACGAAAAAAAACCCGCACCAAGTCAAAAGCGTGCAAGCGTGCACGCCAAACTGCGTGCTCGTGAGATCGAACCGAATCGCGCGCATGTGCTCCTATGTTGCTGCACAACGCCAACATACACGGCACACACACACACATAATAATTAATCGCGCAGTGCGCCCAACGCATTCGGAATTTATGTCCAGTATTAATCGTAGCCGCAGCGGCAGCGGCAGCATAAGCATAAGCATACACACACGCGGATGTTGATGTTAGATGGCAGCAGCGCGCACGGTGAACGAACACACTCGTGTGCACCCTTCGGCAGAACGGGTCGCGCCGTCCGCCGTACACCCCATTACAATTCTCGTCGTCGTCGCCGGTCGCCGTGCGTGTGCGTTTATGCTGCGCGAGCGCGCGCGTGCGTGTGTGTTATACCGCACATTTCGCGTGCACGCCAGCTCGGCTCGGCTTCATCTGCATCTGCGCGCTGGGGCCGTGTTTGCAAATGCTCACGCGTGGAAACATCAGATATGTTCATTTTTGCGCGATGCGATGTGGATGCGTGCCCGTTTTCCGTTCGGGCAGCATAAACAGAGCAAGCAAGCAACAGAGAGAGCGAGAGAGCGAACCAAACACCCGGTTGCCAGCCCGACGATCGCCCGAGATCGAGTCCATCCGCCGCCGCCTCGCCGCAGCCGCCAGCCAATCCGTGACTATTTAATATTATTATTCGCGAGCTCGCGCGCGAGCGGAAAAGCCAATGTGAAATGCAATCAATACCGCGCGAGTGGCGGCGCAGCGAGCAGCGACTGACTTGATCAAGATATCGGCGCAATGGTTGGTTTTTGTGTGTTAACATTTTGTGGTGCTGTAGCGCGATGAACGTTCGTCCGTCGTAGATTAGGACCGGAGGTTATGGCGCGAGAGCCGCAAACCGAAATCTTAATTGCTGGTCGATTTTCACGATTCCTGCGCTCACGCGAAAAGCGTAACGGAATGGATAGGATGGTATGGACGAATGGCCAAGGCGATGAGAGTTAGCTTTCTCGAACCTTGAGGATCTGTATATGTTCTTCCTGTTTGCTAATTAGTCGAAAAATCCGGCATGAACCGGCATGGTCGAAATTAATTCTGAGATTTAAACAACGATTTCACGTATGATATGCTTTCGCGACAAACGAAACGGAGTCGATAGGATGGACGAGGATATTGTTAAATGAAAGATAATGTTAAATGAAGCTGAGATGAGATGCTTTGAATAATATGATTTCAACAACACGATGGTAGAGTGGGTAGCCTAGTCGGGCTTTGGAATTATAAATTATAATTTTGTGGTTCGAATCCCCGACTACGTAACCACACATTTATCACCCGTGTCGTCAAATCAGAGAAAGTACAATAAGTAATAGACAGATTGCTATGCACAAAAACATCAGAGCAGACACGTAAATGTTGGCTTGACAGTTTCTCCTTCTTTCAATGTAGTTGAGCGCTGTTCTCGTTCTAGGAAAAGCTGCCTGTATGGGTGAAACTTGTCCTGTTAATATACTGATGATTATCAATAGAAATAACCTGTAAAAGCTTCGTAAAACACCTTAATAGGGTACAAAGGATGTAGATGATGATGGTGAAAATGATTTTTAACATCTAAACATACAGAAAATGTCTTTAATATTTGTTGGACTTTCATCGGCTTCGAGATGTGTTGGAAGCATTTTAAATCTATTTTCAACACAAAATACTTAGATTGAGATTCTTCCTACGATTGGATCACGAATTACTACATGGGCTGATAAGTATCGAGAGAAATAGGGAAGGAACCACATTTTTGATGGAGACAAAACTTATTGTTGATCATAGTAATCTTTCAGCCAAACAAAATCTTATACTCGTACTGTCATTAGTTCGGAAAATGTTGCCTTTATTGTAACTCGCGGTTTGACATATCCCAACATAATATGGAGAAGAAAGTATTTAAATTTGTATTGAAGCACTGATTTCTGATAGGTAGAAGGGCCGCTGGAGCCAAAACATGTATGGAGAAATCGTTATCTGGGGTCTGCCCCAACCGAAATTAAATTTGGCAATTTTGAAATCTATTTTGTACCTTTCATTTGGGCACCGGAGACGATGCGCGTAGTGGACGCCTAAATTTGGCAGTTCCTGACGAGAACATCAATAAGTCCACCAAATAATTTCGGAATTCGGAAAGTATAGAACCTGGTGATTGCTGGTACCCTGAGGTTATATAAAATAATTTATACAAATCGTGAATACGTTTTTTGGTATGCGAGAGCTCTTTGCGGTGAGGGTGCCGCAAAAACGCAAAAACTCACATTCGACCAAATCGACCAAAAAGCCATAAAATCAATGAATTTGGCTATGAATTGAGGCCCCATCTATGGTTGTATGCGTATTTGGCCCTCAGCTACTATTTTTCATTTCCCAAATAAAAATGGGAGATCCAGGGAAAGAATGAGGCAGAATAAATCGAGAACAATGAGGATTTTGCAAGGGTTAGCGTAGAATACTTTTTGAAGGTGATCGAGATGTTGTAGGACCGCTGATTCAAGGCTATCGAGCTAAAATCAAACTATGTAACGGAATAAACAGCAATTGCATCAAAAATGTTGGTCCTTCCCTATTTCTCCCGATACTTATCAGGATATGTAGTAGCATCGAGTACGTAAGTACGATTGTTAATCCGTAACCGTGCGAACGGTGAACACTATTATTTCATTCAAATAAGAAAAACTGCAGAGCAGCATCGTCACATATTTGTTTTTTTTAATGCTATGTATACATAGCTCATTTTTATTATTCACAATCTCAATTAAATAAACGTGTGAACATAATGTTAGATATTGTACATCAAAATCATATATTTTCCAGCAGGCAATGGACTCACAATTTTATCTAACAGATATATACTGTGATAGATTTCATAATCTCACCAATATTCTGCTTATTCCAGGGTATTCCAGATATTCTATCTTTAAATAATATTTCTTCCATCTAATTCATACCTGAAAATACACACGATCGAACACAAACCGCACTGACAAAAGAAAATCCACCGCCGTACATAGTAGATCTGCACATAATGTGCGCTCGGCTCTCGGCGGTGCTCGGCGCTCGACGCTCGAACACCGAAGCCACCGCTGCTGCTGCTGCTGCTGCTCAGCGCTCTGCGCTGCTATTGGTGATCGACGCCGATTGGTTGTGAGAGCGCGCGCGCACGATCGCGAGTACATACGCGAACGAGCATGCGACTGCTGCTGTTGCGGTTCTTGCTGCTGTTGCTGCCGATCGCCGATCACTCTGGTCGCATTGTCTGCACAGTTATGCTATAATATGCTAACTGCTAACTATTTGCAGTACTTACCAAATGCTATTATACTGCTATTGTTCGCAATTATTCTGTCGCATTCGCGCAATGAACCGCATAATTGCGTGCTGCTGTGCGGTGACGCGTGTCATCCTGGAATTCCACACACACGCACGCACTCACGATCCGATGGTGCACGCAATGGGGATCATTTTAATAACTCGAACGTGACAAACTGTCTGGCGTGACGGTGTCGTCGTCGCCGCAGCCGCCGCCGCCGCCATGGAGGTGCAAACAAACCAAACGATCGTCGACGACGACAAACACACGACATCGACGGAGACCGCAGAACTGTGTGGCTGTGGCGCGTGCCAAACAAATTATACACACCGTAGCACGTGTCACCACACACACACAGAGGCGCACAGCATCTGAGGCGTGTGTGTGTGTGTGGCGCGTGGCTCGCAGCGACGTTTCCTCAGCACACAGGAACCTCTGTGATGCTCGCGCGCGCTTGCGGTTCGATGCTCAGCATGCTGCTGCTGCTGCTGAGTGTTGTGTGTGTGTGTTTGTGTGTGTGCGGCGTTTCAGTGTGCAGCGTGTGTGTGTTTGTTTGAGATTGGCACCGCACGCATTTAATGAACGCACACACACACACACACACACACTCTGAGATGAAGACGATGCACCCGCCGCTCGCGGGTAAGTCAATGGGTTTCGGCATTGGCCGGGCTCATCAGCCCGCAGCAGCATTCAGCGGCGTCCACTCGATTGAACTCGCGCGCGTGCGGAGAGTGCAAACACACACGACGTCGTCGCAAACGCAAAACCCGTTGCATTGTCAATTGATTGTGCGTGCGTGAGGTTTGCGTCGATTTGCTCGGCGAGTGATTAAAATCATTGCGCACTGTTAGAACTGCAAGGAAATAAATGTCGGTATGTTGAGGTGCGCGCGTGCGTCTGATTGAACCAAATGGAACCCGTTCAATTTGTGCGTATGCTCGTCATATACTAACCTAGCTCATTAATTTGAAACATACACGAAATTGTGCTTCTTTTACCTGTTGTATCATTCTATTGTATACAAAAATATCGCATAAGAAAAGTCTCACTCGTTGGTTAAGCGCGTCCAGAGACGTCCGATATTTCGATATATAGAAACAATATTAAGTGAATTCAACCCACAATCGATTTGTTTAATTGTGTTATATGAGAAAGATGTGTGCACAATTTCATTATCTTTCGATTGAGTATGAACACATCGCTCTATGTAACTCCAGTAAAACGTTGGCCCATCAATCACTCTCGAAATTATTTTGTATTGAGAGTGGAATAATACTATATGAGCTGATAAGTATCGTGAGAAATAGGGAAGGAAAAACATTTTTGATAAAAACAAAATTGATTGTTGATCATAGTCATCTTTCAGCCAGCCAAACATAGTCTTATACTCGTACTGTCATTATTTTGAAAGATATTGCCTTTATTATAACTCGAGATATGACATATCCTGACATATGGTGAAGAAGGTATTTGGAGTCTTATTAAAGCACTTATTTCTGATAGGTAGATGGGCAGCTGGAGGCAAAACATGTCTTGAGAAATTGTTATCTGGGGCCTTCCCTAACCGAAAATAAATTTGACAATTTTGTAAAATATTCGGTACTTTCCAATTCGGCACCGAAGACGATGCGCGCAGTGGACGTCTAAATTTGGCAGTTCCTGACGAAAGCATCAATAATTTCAGAATTCGAAAAGGATAGAACCTTGAAATTGCTGATACCCTGATGTTGGATAAAAAACATACATTATATACATATGGTGCATACGTTTTTGGGAATGCGAGAGCTTCTCGCGGAAGGCTGCCGCAAGAACACAAAAAAGTCACAATCGACCAAATCGGCAAATAATTATAATGAATGGGGCTATGAATTGTGGTCCCATCTATGATTTTATGCGTATTTGGCCTTCAGCGACTACTTTTTATTTCCCAAATTAAAATGGTAGCTTCAGGGAAAGAATTAGGCAGTATAAATCGAGTAAAAAATCATTGTTATTCAAACGACAATTTATCCATATATGAACGGAGAGGGCTTTCTTAGGAGGTTCTCAGTCACAGACCTGATTTTTCTTCAACGATATGTTTGGATATTATAGAAGAATGTTTATTGTTCAAAACTGCATCATGGCATTTGATGAGTGACTCCTACTTTTCCTACAGAAAGAAGCACGAATTCGTGTATGTTTCAAATTGATGAACTAGGCTAGTACTACACATGTTCATGCACCGGACACCGGGCTCGCAGGGCACGCACGCAAATGATGCCATTCGCGTGCTGGCGCAGCTAGCGGACGCCAGCACGTTCATTCATAACCACCTCACAAATGTGCGTCGAGTCGAGTGTACCTGCCGTTGACCTCGATGGTTTGCATCTCGCGGGTCTCATGCGCGCATCGCGATTTGTGCAATAAACGCCGCTCGCCGCTGCCGTCGAGCATTGCAATCTGTGCGTGCGCGCGCCCGCGCACCAGCGACGACGTTGGCGAACGCGGTCAGGCCATTTCCGGTGTCTTGTTAATCTTTAAATTTAAGACGTGCACACCGGCACCGTGCGCGCAGATGCAAAACGCGCACGTTTGCGCCGTGTGCCGTTGCTGGCCAGTGGGCTCGGAAAATTGCGCGTGTGCACTCTGTGTGGTGGTGGTGGTAGACCAATGCGCGCATACCGCCAGCCGACCAAGCGGCCGACCGACACCGACGCGGCAAATGATGATGCACGAAAGGTGCACGCACGCGCACGCACGCCGTTCGGTCAGTGTGCAAATGTGTGCGATGCGGTGGTGCGGTGGTGGCGAATGCGCGCGCGGGTAATTTATTTATGCGTTTCGCTGCGCTTGTTGGTGCTCTGAGCACGTGTGTGCATGTGTGCACTCTTCGCCGCGCTATTACGACAAGCGACGGCGTGGCTGCCCCGAATAAGACAAAACAACTTTCGGTGAAATATTAAAACCTGCCTGGTCAAATAATGATTTTTAATTTAAATGCCAACACAGAGTGAAAGAAGCGACCCGAGACCCGAGACCAAGAGTCCCGTGTGAGTGTGTGAGTGTGTGTATGTGAGTGTACTAGGGGTGTGCATAGATAGTACCACTTTTTCATTATATGTAAATGTTCGCAACTGGAGAACGGTTCAATATTATCGATTGGGTTGTTCAGTTGTTCAATATTTGGATAGTTTTGTCTTCATCTATAGAATTATTGGGCACATTTCAGGCCCCTCACTCGATGAATACTAGGTCGTCATATTCAATTGATTTATTAAAATTCAGAGCAGTGTTCCGCAAGGGCGATACTGCGATACTAATAAACTTTTTTTTTATATTTCATGGATTTATATATTTGGGATCGATGAATCGTTTAATATGTTGGGACACACATTGCAGTTTACATATCCCATTACATGTTACATGAAAAAACCATTGGTGATTGTCACCAGGTGCCCTATGAGAGCGCTTCTTACTTACCTAATCCTGATAGGAACGACATAATGAGCAATGTTCGGCACGCTTTTTTTAGCCACATACGTCGACATCTTCAAAGGCAAATATTTAAAAAAAATCGAATTTTGATTCACCTTTTGTAACCTTTTGTCACCAGAGACGTCTCGCGAGAAAAAAAGGTAACTTACATTGCACACCCCTAGTATGTGTGTGTTGATATTATATGATGATTCGTTTGCGCGTCCAGCGCGCGCTCGCACACATCGGATGCACTCAATTTCATTCATGCGTTCTCGTCGACGCGAGTTTTATTATTAAACGAATGCAGCAACGATGACGACGACGCCACCGGAGCCGTGTTGGAGTGTGTGTGTGTGTGTGTGCATTGATTGCGATACGGTAATTTATGGCGCTGTACGGACACGGAGCGTCTGTTTGCATGCCAAAACACATCCGTGCCACACACGCACGCCAACACACGGCGAGCATGCGCGTGCGTATCCCATTTGGTGGTGGTTGCATCTTATTTATTGTAGTCATCATTGCTGTGCGAAATGAAGAAGCGCCGCTGTATAATTGCGAAAGCAGCAAATTTGAAACGAATGGCCCTGCCTGGAATAGAAGAGCTCATCTAAGACTATTACACCATGGAAACTCACACACACTTTATATTGCCCTCCGCGTCGGAAAAACCCTCTAATTGCGACTAGTTGTGTTAGAATTAATTTGTTTTGTACCCTGTAGGCCTAAGTTTTAATTCGTTTGTAAAACAGAAAAAATTAAAACAATTTTATTGATATTGATATGTTATGGCAAATCCACGCATACAATGTACAAGGTCTCTTGAAATGATGATTCAGGCACGGTATTCAAAAGCAAATGTTTTCAAAAGCTCATAGAAATGCAAATAACAATATAACGTACAAAACCGTTGTAAATAATAAAATTCCGCAGAATCCCAGTGAAAGTATGGGATTTAGGATAGCAACATTTTGTGGTAAACTGCTCAACTATCGAATACGAGAAAATCTGGTCCATTTGTATGAACTAGTTCAGGGCATTGGAGCCTCGAAAGTAGACAATATGCTTGTTAACCTGTTAATAAAACTAACTGTATTTTCGCATTCGGACTGGTGATTGTATCTTATTTATAGTAGTCATCATCGCGAAATGAAGAAGGGCAGTTGTATAATTGCGAAAGCATATTCGAATCGAATCCCGGCCCTGCCTGCCGGCCGGGAATAGCAAAAGCACATCTTATCGGCACCTAATCCGTGTCAAGTGCACCACTTAGACGATTGCACCATGCACATACACACTTTAAATTGCCCTCCGCGTGGGTAAACAAACCTCTGATCTCACGCTCGGCGAAATGCCATCCTACACACATTGCACACACACTGACAAATGCAAAAATGATGTCACGCGCAGACACCCCCTCTGTTTACATGGCACACAGACAAACACGCGCGACAGCTAATCATTTGACAAAAACTACACGCGCGCGCTCGACAGTTTATCTCCCTGAACTCCCTCAACGGAATACCACCGGCCTCGCGCAGACATCGCACTGCGGTGCTTGACGTTTGCCAGCATGCAAGCATAAGCATGCGTGCAACCGCGTGCGCGCTCTCCGTTCGTTCCCAACCGCCCCTAATTGAGGGTGTAATAGCGAATTAATCCCGAGCCAAAACGTGCGGAACGTGTCTTTGATATGCGAATGATGATGGCCAATTTGCTCCCGCAATATCGCGCACGGCGCATCGCATAGTCGCATGGTCGCATTTTGAATAAAAACTTTAAATTGCCGAGGTCGAGACCGACGAGACCGAAGTGAGTCGGTTCATCGAGGGTGGCGCGAGCGTCGCGTCGAAAAGGGTGAACGATACCATTAACGATACCATTCTGCACCACACACATATAAATAAGCACACGGATGAGTGGATATTTTAATTCACTGTCGAACATAATACGAAAATCATAGACTCGACGCAAGTCATATGCCGAAATGCGCGCGCTTAGCGTTTTATGCTCTCGACGAGCACAGATGGTGACATTGTTTGTTTTCAATTTTGTCAACACAAATTGTTGCGATTTAAACCACCGGCGACGGCGACGATCACTTTGAAGTGCTCGGTGAGCGCGATTACACAACCCGTTTAGTCTGCAAATGCTCGCATTCGATGCGATTGACTGGAAATGTTCATGATCAGGTGCACATGACAGCAGTGACTAAACCATGCACAATATATTGATTGTATAATGAGAAAAAACAGCAACATGGCCATAATTACAACGAGTTAAAAAACGTAACGAACGCGTAATTATGCACGGCGTGTGGTTGAAAATTATGAGCGCTCCGCCAGCATTCATTTCGAGCTGCGTGAGTATTATTTACACAAATTTCCAATGAATCGTGTAATGCAGATGCCGGTACTACACATGTTCCGGCGTATGTCGCCAGTGTTGGTTTTCCGCTCCGCGTTACACGCTTTATCGATTACCATATGGCGACACGAAAACACAAACTCTGCATGCAAGCGTTTGTCGCATCAGATTTTCGAACCGGTATGCGGTTGGTGTGTGGTGTTTTTTATGTGTGCATGCTGTGTGTTTTTGGTTCGTGCCCAACGGCTATATGGCATTTAGCCAGTGCGCCACCAGAGCGGGGAGGGCGTCGAGCGCGAGCGTGAAGATAGAGGCGAACAGTTGTGTGTGTCGTACCGGAAAATCGCACGCAGTGTGTCAATTGCATGATTACGGTATAGCTATGTTATATGGCTTGTTAATCATAGACTTTTCCGGTATTGCATAGATTCGTAGGCGTGCTGGCGCGTCTGTGGCCAAAGTCTGTGGTGATTTTTTGTTCGGCCGGCCCTCGCGGAACGAAACTATTCCTGGTGCGTGTTTCGTTTAACGGTGGCGGTGTTGAGAGCCGCGCACATTCATATCCATATACAACCTCCGCAAACATGCACGAACATACACACATGCGCAGACACATGCAGACCCGCAAATTAGCGGTTTTTGCGAGTCGGAATCTGACACGAACCCCATAATTTAGATTTTTCCCAAATCTAATTTCTCGCGCACACCAACACATCATGCTGCATGCACGCAAACGCACGCAAACGCACGAACCTCGCCAGACGAGCGTTTGGGGAGCGCATTGCGTGGGAACGCGCGGCGCACGCTCGTGAGTCTGGATGCTGGAGCCCGTTTTTGTTCGTCGTTATTTCGGGCATTTAATCATAGATTCAATGCGGATCGCGTGCGAACGTGCGCGTTCCAGGTAATCGCGCATGCGTGCGACCGTGACGCGCGATATGCAACGTCAACGCGAGGAGTCTTTCAGCTAATCCAACAAATGACAAACACACAAATGTATGTTGGCTTGAACAAACATACAAATGCTCATGAAAGTCTGTTCATTTTCAACTTGTAGGAGACGGCGCTAGTTATGGACAAAAGAGTATTACGAAAGACAATAAAAGTTCTTTTCTAATGAGATCAGTAGTGGAACGTTGTAAGCAATGTGAGCGCAAGTCGACGTCGAATCAGACGTCGAGTCAGCAAGAATTCAATACGATTTGACGTGTGGAACGTGTGGAACGTGTGACTTACGTCTAACACCAAAGTTACAGCGTTCACCTACAGGTCGTTGTCTAAAAAGAATAGTCGGTACTTTGAGGCAAAATATGCAACAAATCGATTTGAAAAGTCTAAGCGATGCCATGCAAGGGCTTAGCTCATCGACCCAAATGTATTCATATTTCAAGAATGCATGTAAATTATGTTAGCCACATGCGTTTTAAACCTAATCTTGGTTGTCCTTCACTACTGGTGAACCGTTGAGGAAATGCATTACATTAAAAACTGCATTAATATTTTCAAACGATGCGTAAATGAATCGAAATATTCGTGAGACAAAAGAGCACTATGATAGTTCGTTAGTTAGATTCTAGTGAGATCCAAACCATCATTCAATATTTTGTTGAATTGTAGATTAAAGCATAACTACCTTCCTCACCCTACATATGCGAATTGGTCGCCTGACGCGTTGCGTTTTTGTTTGCTTTCGCGCACGTTAGTCAGTCGCTGAGTGTGTGTATGACGTTTGCACATAAAATGGCGAAATGTGTTCATTAGCACTGACACTTCTAATTAGCATAATGCCGCCTGCAAGACTGCTAGTAACGCATATGGTCGCTTATATAGTACGGCTCAGTTTTGTGACCAACTGTGCAGTACACTACTCATTGCCATCAACGCGACGTCTGGGCGTTGTTGGCGTAGTCGTCGTCGTCTCGCTGACTGCGTAGTTGACGATGTCATCATCATCGCAATCGCAGTGCCTTTGGTGGATTTTTATTGCACTGCTGAACTTGCCGTTTTCTCGGCCAATTCCGATTGAATTCTCGTGTCCTACGGCTGTCGTCTTCGCATATTCATTACTTAGGCTGTAAAAAAAATGCAGACATCAATGACTCAATTTACGCGCACAAACGTATCAAACTACAGTTGCAAAGGCTCGCAGATTGATTACGTTCTCTAAAGCTTGCTGCGGCGGAAAGTGTAATAATATCGCGTGTATAATGTCGAATGCTATCGGTTTCATGAGAGATGCGAGAACAGCAGATTGCATTTGGCCGAGGACGAGCGATGACTGTCGTTGACGACGACGAATCATATGATACGCATATGTACGAACAGCCACCCCTGAAGTGTGCTGCTTCTGTTCGGCGTACATTATGTATACAACATACTCTATATAGGACACTATGAGATGTGTATATACGCTGTCGCTTCAGTGAGAGGAGAAGCGAATCGGCCGGAGGCGGGATTTCGACCGGGGGGATTATTTTATATGTTTGCAGGGGGTTAAGGACACAAAACCGTCTCGCTCATAATGGCGCGTATCTGGTGTGCTATGTACGTATGCGTATGTGCTGCGACTGATAGTCAAGCGTCAGGACATTTGATGTTGTCATCGCGAGGCGAATGTCAGGATCAAACTGTACCAAAACACAAAAATGGTTCCGCAGGCAATTTCGGACTCCAGCTACAAATGCCTGAGCTCAGCGTACTTTCAGCCGATTGTCAATTTGGCCTAATGCATGTGTTTGTTTATGGGTTAATTAATTGTACATTTAACTAGCTATGCGATCAGTTGCATAGCTAGTTAAATGTACAATTATCCAATCATTCTGCTCGGGCGCGAGATTATGCAGACTCTCTAAATTCCTTGAATTAAACATGCGGTTGCAATGGTCGAAGGGCCTCCGCACTGGTGCAGCAGCAGCTCCATTTGCACGCCCTGACAGCCGGACCGTTAAATGCCCGAGTGTGCGCGTTTGTGCCTGCGCGGCCACAACCCGAGCACACACACAAAGAGAGAATCGTGAATTGCTGGAAATATTAAAATCGTTAATAATGAAAAGTCCCGCGCGCGCGCACGTGCATGCACGCGTTCAGAAGCAACACGCGGCAATCGGCCGACCGAATAGTCGTGAGCCACAGAAAAGCCCCGGGATGCTAAATAATTTGCCAAAGCTGATTTGCGCACGCGCGAACGCGCGATTCGCGTGAAGCAGCTGAATAATGCCGGTCGCCGGCTGGAGCGCGTTTTAGCGCAGCTACATGGCTGCCAGATCGTCAAAGATCGAAGTTTTCGCGAAAAGTCGTGTCACGACGAACGCCGAGCTGTGTGTGTGTGCAGAAAATAAATGGCGAGTTAGCGGTGCGCTGCTGCGGCCGTTTAATTTCCTTCTGTTGTGGTATGTGAAGAGAGGCGTCTCATCCAAGATAGCATATTTTCTGGTGAGTGTAGTAATGTAGATATTTTCAAGAATGTGTGATATAGAATTCATATCGACAAAACGAATAGGAATATTCATAAGGTGAAACTTATTTACAATGAAATGAAGATGTTGAGTGATATATACAGTTAGTTGCATTAACATGTTAACACCCATAATTTCTCTCTTCAATGCTTCAAAGCACGGAACTGGTTCATAATAATAGATCGAAACTTTTTGGATTCGATAGATCAGA
>JANTBZ010074145.1:0-20653 GCA_024741255.1 Exechia fusca | reverse complement strand
GGCAGCCCGACGCATGGCACGCTCTCCGGGCGGAGGAAGCGACGGAGGCCACGGAGGTCGGCTGGGGCACGGTCGGGGAGCAAGAGCGTGCGCAGGTGCGGCGGCAACGGCAGGGCGAAGTGTTGGAGCGCCACCTCGCTGACCGCGCCGCTGAGCTTGTTCGGCACCTTGCGACCCCCGCCATGGCCGCCATCACCCCCTGCATGAGGAACACCGAGATACGCAACTCAAACCCCGCTGATGTTGCTGGCCAAAGCAGTGGGCTTGATGATGATCCGCCGATGGTGGCATCGGATGTCGGCTGGAGGGAGGCGCAGTCAATGGTGCGCAAAACCTGGTGTGCCGCTCATGTCGTTCTTATTCCACCCGATACGATCGTCTTCAGAGGCAACGGAAACAGCAGCAGCAGCAGCAACGGTGGTGGAGGTGGTGGGGTAGCGCATCCCACATCACCGTGGGACGGACTGCGAGTGACACATGCGCTGGGCCGGCAGCTGAGTGCGTGCGGGGTGCACAACGTGTCGGTGCTGCGCGGCGGTGCCGCAGCCATCGCGTGCGGCATGCCGGAGCTGCTGGTGTAAGTCCACCCCGGCGTGTGGGGTGTCCGTCATGACAGGTGGTGGTGGTGGTCCGTCCGGTAGTTATTGTGGGTGGTAGTCCGCAGCCTGGAGAGTGGAAGGGTGCTCGGGTTCGAGTGGGCGACCTCCACTTCAGTTTCTAGAGAATTTGTCTGCTGTCGCCTTCTGTTCTTTGGGGTGCCACAGCATCCAAGCGGTGTGTGGTGGTGTTGCCACCTCCTTTAAACCTCTCTCTATCCTTCCCCGCTGTGAAAAAGGGGGTAGCAGCCACACACACACAGCCTATCCTGTCATATCAACGCCAGTCGCTTCTATCTCTATCAAGCCGGCTGCCGTCATCTTGGACAAGCGAGAAGAGGGAATGGCAGCGACACCAACGTATCGTCTGGCCCCCTCCCCTCCCCTCTTCACTGCCCATCCGCTGACGCACACACACACAGCACCACTTCAGCATGTGGCATCGTGGTGGTGGCTGTGGTCGTTGATGGGGTCGTGCTACGGCGCAGTCATCCGTCGCCTTTTGCTAACCACCCCACCTATGTAGGATCCTTTTACCTTCCCAGATGCGTACATCGCGTCACGCCTCCACTTTTTTGTTTTGCTATTTCCATATCGTATCCTCTGCGTGCGCCGCCACCACCTGGTGATTGCAGGTTATTGGTTTGGTCCTCGAGGCGTGAGCTTTTGTCAGTCTGTGTGTGTGTGTGTGTGTACCGTATCGCACTTCCAGGACTTCCAGGAACCGGCATCGGCGTCCGCGCTTGCGTCTCGCGCTAGCACCAAAGAAGGGGGGACACCTCCAAAAATAGATACTCAAAGAAAGGAGGTGGTGAGAACACGAAAGGGGGACGGTTTGCTTCCACACACACCCACACACGAACATAGGCCAACTGTTTCCAATCCTGCTCGAGCACACACACACACACACAGAGGCGAGCATCGATGGTGAGCTTCACTGTCGCGAACGATGCAGGCGTAGCCTTGTGCCGGCTCACGCTCGACCCGGCGAGCACCGTCCATCAGCTTCTCTCCCAACTCTTCGTTGTGCGGCCGGAGCTACAGGCGAGCGCGCGGGTGCTGCGCAATGACGCACGCGGCGTTGCCCATCCGGTGGAGGTGGTCCCCGTCACCGGCGATCATACGGTGCTGCGCAACACACAGACCCTCGTCCAAGTGGGACTGACCACGGTGGACGCCGTGGAGGAGAGGTTGGTGGTGAGCATCCACGTCCCACTCACCAATGCGAACCCGAATCCCACCTCCGCTTCCACCTCCACAGACTCAGTCGCTGCCCGCATTTTGGAGCTCTTCAGCGGGACCGCCAACGCCCATCCTCACCTGAGCGGCAGCAGCGGCCGTGGTGGCACCGGCCTTCGGCCGGGCGGTGGCCTTCGGCGGGGCGGTCTTTCCCCAGTCACCAGCGGGCGCAACGCTGGCGGCTCGCTGGGACTGAACGGGATCGGCGGCGGCCTCGGCGGGATCGGCAACATTGCTGGCGGCCTCGGCGGCATTGGCAACATTGCTGGCGGCATCGGCAACATTGGCGGCCTCGGCAACGTCATCCAGACCGTCGGCTCTCCGCTGGGCTCAATCTTCCAGACCATCGGACCGACGGTCACCCGCTTGACGACGGTCACCACCAAGGTGGTGCAAATCACCCAGCAACTGACGCCGCTGACGCCGCTCTCGACTGCGCTCGGGACCATCCAGACGCTCACCACTTCCGTCACGACCGTCTTCACGTCGGTCACGCAAGTCGCCGACGAATCGGCCATAGCCTTGGGCCAGAATCCGGCCGACTTGCGCTCCGCCATCGGCGGCGTTCACGACGCCACATCGACGTTCATCCAGCGGCTGCGCGGCGACGACGACGGGCGATTTGTGAACATTGACGGCGCCACCGGCTGGCAACCGTCGCTGTACGACGTCTCGCGCTCGGTGCGACGATTCGTGCGCGTCGTCCGCACGTACTCGCAAACGACGCTGACGCAGCTCAGTGACGACACGACGATTGCGCAGCGCAGCTTCTCTCATGTCGCCCGCCTGGTGGTGACCATTCAGACGGTGGTGCGTGTCGCCCAGACCACAGTGACCAGTCTGTCGACGTACAGACAGCTGAATCCCGATTCGGATGTGACGGGAGCCTTCACGCAGGCCATCCAGCGCATCGAGACCATTGTGCAGACGTTCACGACTACGCGCTACGAGAAGGTGACGCAGGTGCGTCAGGATCTGACGCAGCTGGTGAGCGGACTGGATGGACTGGAGTCATTGTTCCCGCTGCAGCAGCAAGGGATCATCCAGACGTCGAGTCCGGTGCAGCAGATCTTGAGTTCTACGCCGACTCTGCTGCAGGACTCTCTGCCTGATCAGATCATTCAGAGTTCGAGCCCAGTCACTCAGATTCTGAGCTCGACGCCGACGCTGCTGCAGGACTCGCTGCCCGATCAGATTATCCAGACCTCGAGCCCAGTCACGCAGATTCTGAGTTCTACGCCGACGCTGCTGCAGGACTCGCTGCCAGATCAGATAATCCAGACTTCGAGCCCCGTACAGCAGATCCTCAGCTCAACGCCAACCTTGCTGCAGGACTCCCTGCTACCCGATCAGATCATCCAGAGTCCGGTGCAACAGATCCTCACATCAAGTCCGGTAATTACCGATCAGCCCATTGACATCATCGACGATGACCTGGGCGCACTCACGCCCATCCTCGACATCAGTGACGCCGATCTGACCGACGATTCGCCCTCGTTCTACCAGCGTCCCGACGGCGAAATCGCCGAGCTCGGGCTGCCCGATCTCGACTCGCCGCGCAGTCTTCGCCTGCGCCAAGGTCGACCGGACATCGACGTTTGGACCGGTCAGCCCGATGATGACATCATCGATGTTCTGTCCGTTCGACCACAGCCCAGCAGCCCGTCGCTGCTGCGCGTCTACCGCCAGCTGAGCATCTCGCTGCGCATCATCCAGCAGACGGTAACGCATTGCGTGCGGCGTGCTTCGGTGGCCGCTGGCCTGACGGACAGCGTGCTGCGGCAGCTGAGGACGATCTTCACGTTGGAGCATGAGGTGGTGCGAGTTTATCTGTCGGTGCGACCGGACACGGATCTGTCGTACGCGGTGCAAGAGGTGCAGAGCGTAATAGTGCGGCTGGTGCGCGTGCATCGGGTGCTGACCAATGTGCTGGCGCAGCTGGAGTCGCAGGTGCCACAAGTGACGCTGCGCAGATGCTTGAGGCAGTCCAGGCTGGTGGTGCAGCGGGTGGTGCGTCTGACGAGGAACATCCTTCAGCCGGGCGTACAGCGGCTGTCGCAGACGCCTCGTAGCCGCTGGCCGGCGCTGAAGACGCGCACGATCATCCGGCTGACGTCGGAGCTGAATCGGATTGCCTTGCCAAGGCATGCAGGACAGTATCCTGGTGGAGTGTACCAGACTGGCTCGCCGACACTCATCCAAGAGATCGGTGGCCCAACGATCATTTCGCCGGACATTGTGACCGATAGTCCGACCTTCATCTCTCACTCGCCGCAAATCATCGACACCTCACCGATCACGCAGACGATCGTCTCCAATCCGGACCCGATCGTCCAGACGCAGATCATCGGTGATCCGTCACCGATCAGTCAAACGATTATTTCCGAACCGGTGATCACTTCGTCGCCGTCGTTCATCTCGACCGGACCGACGATTCTCCCGTCGGTCGAACCGTGCTCGACCACTTCGGTGATCGATCAGTCGCCGACGTTCATAACCCAGCAGCCCGGCATCACCCAGGTGATCGAGCAGCCAAGCATCATCGATTCCGTCTCACCCTCCTTCGTGCAGCGGCAGACGATTCTGCCCACGATTCTGCCCAGTCGTCCAAGCATCAGCTCAACCACTCAGACCGTCAGCCAAACGGGCGGCGGATCACAAACTACGGTTCAGCAGCAACATACCACCACATCGACTCAGCGCACAACGCGCCACGTTCAGCCGACGGTGCAATCGGTGACCACAACAACCACTCAACAGTCGTCACCTGCTCCGATCATCGTGCAGCAGCCGTCGATCGTTCAGACCCAGGTCACGCCCAGCTTCGTGCAGCACATCCGGCCAGCGACGCGCATCATTCAGCCTCGTCGACCGAGCATCCGACGAACCACTCAAGTGATCACGCAGCAGCAAGGGGGCACCCAGCAAACTGTTCAGCAGCAGTCGACAACCACGCAACGATCGACCACCGTTCGCCGAAATCCTCGTCGGCAGACGCAGCAGGTCATCACCACGACTAGCCGCCAATCGCCCGACATTTTTGTCCAGCCGCGAATCTCGTCAACCCCTTCGCTGATCGCTGTGCAGCCATCGATCACACAAGTGATCGATTCGTCACCGTCGTTTGTCCAGCGCCGTTATCCGCGTCGCCGTTATCCGATCGGCCGGCGTCCGCTGACCACGTCAACAACGCAGGTCGTTCGTGGCGGCACCACGCATCAAACGACCACCACGCAACAGCAGCACACCACCCATCAGACGACGGTTCAGCAATCGCATCGCCCGTCGATCGGTGGAATTATACAGACCACTGGCCGATACCCAACCCGGTACCCTGGCGGTGGCATCATCCAGACCACCGACGGATCACCGACATTCATCACCCACTCACCTCAAGTGATTGACGACAGCTGCGATGGTCCGCAGATCTCAGGACCGATCATCCAGACCACTGGCGGATACCCGGTCCATTACCCTGGCAGCGGCATCATCCCGACCACCGACGGATCACCGACTTTCATCACCCACTCACCTCAGGTGATCGACGATAGCTGCGATGGCCCGCACATCTCGGGGCCAATCATCCAGACCACTGGAGGATATCCTATTCGATACCCCGGCGGCGGTGGCATCATCCAAACCACCGACGGATCCCCGACCTTCCTCTCGCACGTTCCGGGCGACTCATCCGTCTACGTGCTTCCCGACTACGATGACATCGACTCCGACACCTACCCGCTGGGCGGCATCTCTACGCCCGACTTCACCGAGATTCCCCAGCTCGCCGGCTCCCGAGACCTGCCGCGCGTCTACCGGCGCTTCGAACAGACGCTCTACTGGAGCGTGCAGCGCATCATCCAGACGGTCAGCCAAGTGCAGACGCCGCACCGGCGCTACGTGCAACAGATCGCCGTACGGCTGCAGCAGCTGCGCTTCACGCTGCAGACGCTCGTGCTGTACGTCTCCCAACTGAACACCCAGGTCATCCGCACCCAGGACAGCTCGGACATTGTGTACAACGGCTTCCAGGAGATCAACGAGCATGTGCGCATCGTCGCTCAGCTGGCGCGCATCCTGCTGCAGCGCGCCCGTCTGCCGCAGCGCTCCCAGCTGCAGCTGGTGCGCGCCGTCAAGTGGACGACCGCCGTGTCGGCGGTCACTGTGCGCCAGGTGCGTCAGCTGGCCGGCCAGCTGGACGACGGCGAGTGGCTGCAGCCGCGGCTGCGCTCGAGCATCGATATCATTCTGCGTCAGCTGATCGCTGAGCTGAGGGCGGTGTTTGATCGGCGGTATGTCGGGTTGGCCGATCGGCCGGATGACGAGTATGGACTGAGCTTCCTGCAATCGGCGGGACAGCTGGACGACGGGAGGTATCCGTATAGGCCGATCTATCATGGACTGAGCCGCGGAACGTTGAGGACGATCGATAATGCGCTGGTTGGGGTGGATGTGACGGTGCGCGAGGTGCGTCAGTCGTACAGGCAGGTGGCGCAGGGATTGGGAGCGGGAGTGTTGGGTGGGGTGGATGGCCAGACGGCGGCGTATTTGCAGCAGTTGCAGCAGACGGTGGTGTGGAATGACGAGCGCTTGAGGCAGGTGGATCAGCGGCTGAGGGCGGTGCTGAGTGTGCTGAGGAATGCACAGCAGTTGGGACATGTGGGTAACTTCGATGGGTACGAGGTGCTGGACGATGCGTACGGTGGATACGGGAATGGCGGCAGGGATGTGGTGCAGCAGACGGAGACGACTACGCAGTCGTCGGCGTCGGCGACGTCGACGTCGAGCGCCAGTTCGCAGCAGGTGTTGTACCAGAGGGCGGAGCAATTGGGCGATCAGCTGTCGAACGGTTGGCTGCGGTATTCGGGATATCCGGTGAATTGAGAAGAAGGGGTTTCCTGGGCGCCAATTGGAAGCGCTGGATATGTGAATTTCAGAAGACATTCAAGTCTATATCGAAACAATAAATTTAATTCAATCGATGGAACTGACTAACGATGAGATTTAGTGGTAGTAGACGGATGCATTGGAGACCATATGCAATTAATATAAATCATAGGAACATGGTTTTTTCAACAATCTATCGAGGGGCTCTTAGGCACCGCATTGTTTCGTTAATTGCCACATTTTTCAGCGAAGTTCCTCCGAATTGTCATCATCCCTACTTCACATCGGCAGAATATTCGTTCAAATCCGAAACTATTTTGAGCTATCCACTATCCTGATTGCGGCTACTTTCTCCTCATGGGAATTGTGTCATAACAACTAATACGCGTATATGATTGATTGGTAATATTGGTCTCAAGTTCAAAGAAATCAAGTTAGATGGGAAGCTTTAAAGCTCAAGTTCGATCGATCGCATGCAATACTGAATAACATACTGATTTTTGTCTGATTCTAGTTTATGTGATCAACACGCAACAAATGATTGAAAATGACTAACTTACCACTTCTGTACTCGAACATTGACGAGAACAAAAGCTTCGATCTGCTGCCATCTGCCAACCATATGTGCAAATATGCATGTCGATTCGTCCTTTCACGACTCGATTGGCCCCGAGGTCATGGAAAAAAGTGATTTGGGATATATTTGTTCAGATGGTCGCTATGCTACAAACAAAATGCAAATGATTTGTAAAAATGGTTTGAATAATATTTGATAAGGTGTTTCGTTCGACTTCGCGGATGTATATACCTATTTGTGCATTTCTCTTCCTATCCAACGGCGAGGCATGGCGCAGGCGTGCTCCGTATCACACACACTCTGAATATTCATCACACGTACAAACAGCGCGCCATATGCGCTCCTGTTCTCGCGTGCGTAGGTTACAGATGCCATGTTTACGCATTTGCATGCCGTTTTTTGGGGGTGAATTTGTACAGCTGCCGATGCACTTTCTCTGACGGTGACGACGATAGAGGACGCCGAGACCGAGAATAAAAGACACATGCACCCTGTTCGAGGACATCAGTCGAAGTGCTCAGGATATTGCGACGCATTGCGTGCATTTTGAAAGAAAGATCCTGGATTCGTCGATCCTATCGAAATAAATCAGTGCAAAAAATCCCATTACTATTATGCGACAATGTGTCGCAACGGTGCTAGTGGCCGTACTCTGCATGCAGGTAAATATTTTTTTGTGAGATCGAAGTAGGAATACGAAGAACTAATGATTTCTACTTCTTTCGAAAAAAAACAGAGTATTGCAGCCGGTCCATGTTTGGGCGGAATTTTGGGTGGAGGCGGTGGTGATCGCCAATACTATAGCGATGGAGGAGCCGCATCAGCAGCAGCTGCAGCCTCGAGTGTGGCCAACAACGGAGGCGGAGGTCTGTTCGGCTCATTGGGCCTGTCGGATTCCAGTGCCAGTGCTTCTGCAGCTTCGGCCGGCAACGGAAAATCCGCTGCCGCTGCTGCATCCTCCTCGGCATCGGGCAAAGGCGCCAGCACCGCTGCAGCCACAGCCGCATCCGCCACTGGTAACTCGAACCTCTTTGGTGGCCTACTCGGCGGCGGTGGCTCAGCTGCCTCAGCAACTGCGACCGCCGGTGCCTGCAATGGCGGCCTTCTCGGCGCCGTGCCGCTCGATCTGAACACTCTCAATCTGAACTCACTCGATCTGAGCACGCTCGACCTGAACAACGTCCTCAATGGCGTGCTGAACGGCAACCTTCTCGACACCATCAACACCATACCGCCCACTCTCTGCAACAGCATCAGCAAAACCGTTGCCCAAATCACCATCACGCTGACCTCATCCACCGAGCTGACGCACTCCGTGCAGCCCGTCATCGAGAGCCTGCCCGAGTGCCACCACGGAGCTCCAACCTACCGACGACCCGCGGCCAGCATCTACGATGACGTCGGCTCGACGCTGGACCAGGCTCTGCGCACCGTCGGCCAGACGCTCATCGGCCTCGACACCTTCGGCACTCCGACCCAACTGCCGCAGGCCGTCGCCAACATCCAGCTGGGCGTGCGCAATCTGATCCGCTCGACGCGTCACTACTCGCAGTGCTCGGCCACGGAGCAGTCGACCACCGAGATCGAGGAGCAGATCGAGTTCCTCGTCCGCCATCTGTTCGTGTTCGTCGCCCAGTGCCGGCTGTACACGGTGAACATCCAGTTCTATCTGCGCAAGACGCACTGCTCGGAGGCGCAGATCCACACGATAGTGCTGGCTCTGACCCAGCAGATCGCCAGCATCCGCTCGGTGGTGGTGGTCATCGAGCGGCTGAACGCGCAGATCGTGATGACGACGCGCATCAGCAGCGTGCGGATCACGTCGTCGCAGCGCGTCATCCTGACCGCCTCGAAGGGCGTCGATGTGCTGGCGGACGAGTTGCGTCAGCTGCAGAATCCCTGGCAGCAGGACGGCGTGCAACCGTTCGTCGATCGGACGGTCGATCACCTGGATGGATTTGGCGGCGATTTGCTGGACGAGCCGCTGCTGCAGGTGCCGGTAGAGCGGGCGTGCGAGGCGCCGACGGGTGTTTCGGTGACGGCGAGTGCGCGAGCCGAAGCGAGCGTCGAGTTGCTGCGCGAGGTGGTGCGCAAGTGGGACACCGCCGTCGAGACGGTGGACACGGAGATCCGGGAGGTGCACACGCACGAGACGACCATCGAGACGGAGGTGCTGGAGCGACATGTGCGCGGTCTGCGCAACTCGCTGCTGCCGATCTTCAATCGGTGTGCCTATCTGCCGGTCTACTCGGAGCCGACGGTGCTGACCGAGGTGACGGCCTACTACTCGAATGTGCAGCAGATCGTGCAAGAGATTCAGCAAACGATCGAGACGTACGGCGGTCACGTGGATATTCGAGTGCTGCGGGTGTTCCAGCAGTCGGTGCAGAAGATCGTGCATGTGACGTATGAGTTGTTCACCGATGTGTACGGCCGCCGGGAGGTGCGCAAGGTGGTCGAGGTGGACACGGTGGTGCGAACGCTGAAGGAGGTGTCCGAGCAGCTGGATGCGGTGTTGTCGGTGCGTCCGACGACGGCGACGGCAACGGCGACCGCTCAGGCTGGTCCGAATGGAGCGAGTGCAACGGCGACGGCTACGACCGGCGAAAGACGGCCCACACTTCCTCTTGGCCTCGACGGCGTGCCAATTGTTGGACCTGTGTTGGATAATCTGCTTATCGGTGATTATGATCAGACGGTCCTGCTAAATAGCCATACGCATCACAGCGAGACGTCAGCTTCGGCGACAACAACAACGAGGAGGAGGAGTCCGACAGTGGTACCTGTGAGGCCGATTTGCGACGATGGACCCGTTCGAATTCTGCCCGTTCCTGGGCCACGACCGCTACCGACTGCGACAGCAACGGCGACGGCCACTGCCTCGACGAGCCCGTCGCGTCCTCAGCGACCGATCATTGTGGAGCCTGTTTGTGAGGATGGACCGATCACTATTCTACCGATCGAGGAGCCGATCGTGCCAAGGTATCCTGGAAGGAAGCCGCCGTCAACAGCGACAGCAACGGCAACTGCCTCGGCATCGTCGAGCCCATCAAGACCTCGGCGACCGATTGTTGTAGAGCCTGTTTGCGACGATGGACCGATTACCATTCTACCAATAGACGAGCCGATCGTGCCACGTCATCCGACTACAGCGACCGCCACGGCTACTGCCTCAACAGGTCCACGTCAACGTCCCAATCGACCGATCATCGTCGAACCCACACCATATTGCGACGAACCCATCTCGATTCTGCCGATTGACGAACCTGTTATCGCTCCTCGTCATCCGACCCGGAACGCCCCGGCAACAGCAACTGCCACTGCAACAGCGACGGCCGGAAGTCCCCGACCACAGCGCAATCCGACGATCGATGTGCCATTCGACGACATTTACGACGAACCCTCCTACCCGATCGTGGCACCTCGTCCTCGTCCCCAGAAACCTTCCGGCGCCACTGCAACGGCAGTCGCCACCGCTAGCGGACCGGGCGCTACCGCCGCCGCTGCGGCCTCCGCCAGCGCTGCTCCCGTCGACTACAACGACGACGACATCATCGGCCCCTACACCAGCAGCCAGTACACCGACCTCTACCAGACCTATCGCACCGCCCTCATCACCTACACTGAGCGCATCACCGAGCGCATCACTCGCATCCAGCAACGCTATCCGCGCAGCGATCACACCACCATCATCCAGCAGATCACCCGCCTGCGTCAGATCACACTGCATCTGATCCACTATGTGGCCGTGCTGACGCCAGAGATTTCCGGCTCCGATCTGTGTCCGGTGACGATCAATCGTGCCGTTCGTGCGATCACCGTTCTAACGCAACAGATCAGCGTGACAGTTCGCACGTTCACGCTGAACTCGGACGGATTCTACGATCAGGAGGTGCTCCGCCAATGGTACTCCGTTCAGCGATCAATCACCGCCTGCACCTACTATCCGGCCTACTACACCAATCAGTTGCTCGATCGCCTCAGCGGCCGCGGCGACATCGTCCGTCTGGTTCCAGGCATCCTGCACGGTCTCATCGATTCGCTGCAGCGCGTCGACCAAGTGGACGACTCGCCGCTCGACTCCTTCGACGATCTGGTCTCGGGTCTCGGCGAGGCCAGCGATCAGTTCGCCCCGATCTACAGCGATGCGTCCGCAATTGCGACGGCCGCTGCATCGGCCGGACGACCGGAACAGGTGGCCGGAGCCGTGCAGCGGGTGCAGCGAGCCCAGCAGGCGTTGCGAGCCGTCGGTGGTCGCGAGCAGGAGGCGACGCGCCGCGTGGGCCAGGTTGCGCAGTCGCTGAATCAGCTGCAGGGCGAGCTGAGTGCGTTGCACGCGGAGCGCGAGCGACTGACGGACGAGGTGGACCGATCGGTGGATGGGCTGACGAGTGCGTTGCATGCGCAGGCGGATGCGCGGGTATTGCAGAGGTTCACGGATCTGGTGCCGGCAGGCGATCGTGTGAGGAGGCAGGGCGGTCAGTCGTATGCGGATGCGACGGCGAGTGCGACGGCCTCGGGTGGAGGTTCGAGCTCAGCAGCGGCTGCAGCTTCGTCCACGTCCACCAACTCGGCGAATGGATCGTCGACATCGTCGGCTTCGGCGTCGGCGTCGGCCAGCCAGTCGTACAATGTGGTGTTGGACAACAGTAGGAATTTGTACCGAACGCTGGGCACGAATAATGCATGGCTGCCGGAACCGTTGCCGTGCTGATTGACGGGTGGAAGGTCATCGATATGAAGTGATTAACATAGATAAAGTATTGGTTGTCACTTGAGAATAAAATGTGTGTATATAATATTTAGACTACTACTTGGTATGTTAGAATTTGTATAAATTATCGACTTTGTTGTTGGTATGGAACATTGACAAATTGCTTTTCCCAGAATAGCTTAGCTTTCTGCTATACATGTGTGGTTATGACATATCTTGAATATACACTGATGCGCATAGAAATAGACACGATTCTATACGCACACTTCACGGAGATTGACTTGAGATAGACCAATGATGCGGTTTAAAAAAGGAAATTCTGTTTTCAAAATTATGTTACTACAAAATATTATCTTCCATAATATCCTATTTCGACAACAACAACACATCGAACCTCGAGATGATGAGATAATGAAAAATATGATTGTGCTCGTGTGCAGAGAAATAAGAACAAATTGAGAACGATGCGTAACCTAGAGAAATATGAAAAGTTGTGCTAAACACATGGCCTCTGAAAACATGATATCGGTTATGAAGCCCTGCTACTCTTCATATACAAAGGAGTATATAAGGGAGGCCAAGACCCGTATCGGGTTGTATTGCAGATAAGCAAGACTAGGTCCTCCGAGGCCGATTAGACGGTGAGAGTCTAGTTTCTTTCAATGCCAATTAGGTGGTGAGTGTCTAGGTCCTCCGACGCCGATTAGACGGAGAGAGTCTAGATCCTGCGAGGCCGATTAGTCGGAGGGAGTCTAGGTCTGTCGAACGGAGAGTAGATATAGGATCGTAGCCATTGGTACTCCAGTTAAGTTCTTCGGCAGCCCGTCACCAGTACGATGGGACGATGAGCATACATACATAAATGATCCCATCTTTCACCCACTAAGGTTTTATACATGACTTAAATTCTGAGTTTAAAACAGCTGCCCATTTATTTACTGTCAATCTATAGGTAACTCAGATCACATTTAATGAACACATAATTATAAGAAAATATCATTGATACTTTAATTCTTACTGAATCTGCATCATGTTCAGTGTTGCATACCATTTTAACTAGTTAAATTGAGAGATTGAATTATTTCTGGAACATTAATGTTGTTATCTCGTCTGTGTAAACAAAGTAAATTGCTCTCCAACAATAATGGTAATAGTAATGATAATGAAAGTGGTTCCATGATAATCAATTTTGAATCATTTGTGCGTTGTCATAAAGTCATAGCCACATTGACACTCAAATGATATCATAGCAATGGTGCTCTTCAAATATAAAGACCCGAAATCAATGTTTAAATTCATCTAGATTGAAATGCGATCATTGAAACAAACGAATTGACTTGCTGAAAATGTCCGACCGGTCGTTATATCGCAATTGCTATACAAGGAACACACATATGACAGATAACACATTCGCACATATTATCACAAGTGAAGCTGCAGTGGCATTTTGTGTGTGCAGGTGTTTGCGCAGTTTCGTGCGTCTTTCTTGCAACGCTGCAGTCGTTGACGCAGCTACATTTCTTCTTATTCCTCTGTAGATTGAATCGGTAATAATTAAATCTATTCCCACATGCGTGGATATACGCAACGTATTGCCACCAATCCTGACCTCTGTCTTAAAATAACAACGCTGTCGATGTCCTTCCGATGATTCGCCGGGTCGTGTCGCGCTTTGTTCAACCAAAGAGCGGGCAAAACCACAGCCTTCGGGTTCAAGCACCTCGCGACTCTCTGGATCTAAGTGGCAACATGTGTTTGACGTAACCTTTCACGAAAAATGTGCAGACGCGCGTGCGACGAAAACACTGTGTTTGCACATCTGGCTCTGATTCGCGCATTCGCCTCTCGAAAAAGCGCGAAACGATATAAAGGATAAAGATTCGCGCGGACTGCAACCAGTATCCGAACGAAACGAGTGCAAAACGAAACGTGCGTAAATCGTGCGAGAATCCAGCACGAATCCAGCGCCAGAGCCATGAGACTCTTGTGCGCACTCGTGCTAGTGTGCTGTGCACAGGTGACCCCGAACCGCCGCTCGTCGATGATATTCACCCACTTACTCATCCTCTATCTTTCCCCACCACCGCAGGCCACAATCAGCACCAGCGCCAGCGCATCCAGCCGTGATCTGGAATCTCGGCTGATCAACGATGCCGGCGCCCAGAACCTCTACGCCACCTCGCTGGACGAACTTCGCGTGACCGTCGCCAATGTGACCGCCAAAACCAACGAGCTGGTGGCGCGCAGCGGCTCCGCCGGCGCAGCCGCTCGGCCGCCCGTCCGCAGCACGGTCATCGGCAGCGGTCGCTCCGAGACCGCCCTCCAGCAGAAGCTCGTCAACGACTTGGGCGCTCGCGACATCTACGGCACATCGCTCAAGGAACTGCGGGCCACCACCCTCGCGACCACCGCCAAGCTTAACGAGCTCGAAGGGCCCGCGCCCAGCGGGCGGAAGTCGCGCTCGCGCCGCAGCATCGCGGACATCGTTTTCGGAGCGGGCGCCGCAGTGGCCTCGGCGGTTTCGTCCGCCTCATCGGTACCGGCCTCGTACAACGGCCATCGCATCCTCTCCGATGTGGAGCACTCGCTGAACACGGTGTTCGAGTCGATGCAGTCGCGATTCAGCGAGGTGACCACCGTTCACAAGACGGTCGTGCTGCAGCAATACGACCGGCTGCACGTGCTGTACAAGCGGCTGTGCCGCGTCGTCATCTACGCTCCGTTCAACGGGCCGGCGGAGAGCGCCAAGTTGATTCGGGTCTATCTGCAGCACATTCGCGAGGCGGCCACCGCCATTGAGGTGACCATTCGGCAGACGATCCGAGAGGGTTGCGATGCGCGCTCCGAGTCGGTGCTGCTCGAAGCACTGGCGGTGACGAAGACGCTGGACGCGGAGCTGTTGCAGCAGGTCGCCTCGTATGAGGAGATTATCACGAAGCGGACGATATCGACCACCGAGGTCACGACGATCACCACGCGCCTGGTGCACCAGCTGACATTCACGATGGCCGGTGTGTGCAATCATCATGCGGTGGTGCTGCCACCGCATCCGCAGTCCGTCGAGCAGCGGGCGGCCGCCAGTGCGGCGGCCGCCGTGGAGACAGCTGCCCATGTGGCGGCAGTGCAGCGGTTCGATGCATCGGAAGTGAGTGCTGCATCGACAGCGGTTGCGTTGGGTCGGAAGCAAGAGCGAGAGCGACGCACGAGTGAGGCGAGCGCAGCAGCAGCGGCGGCGGCTGTTGCCACAGCTGCAACGGCTGCATCCGCAGAGCGAGAGAGACAAGCAGCAAGTGCTGCTGCTGCGGCGGCGGCTGCGACTGCGGCGACTGTGGAGAGAGAGCGGCGTGAGCGTGCGGCCGCTGCGGCAGCTGCATCGGCTTCAGCCGCCGCCGCTGCTAGTGCTAGTGCGGCGAGCGCATCTTCCTCTGCTGCAACGTCTTCCGCAACCAGCGATTCAGTTTTAACAGACGAGTCTCGATCTGAGGCCAACTCAGTTGGCGTGGCGGTAGCCAGAGCGGAGGCAAGTGCAGCTGCAGAACTGGCAGCAACCGCTGCGGCATCGGCAGCTGCGTCGAGCAGTGCTAGTGCCGCAAGTGGTACCGATCAGTCGGCTACAGTAGTCGATGACGAAGCGGCCAGAGTGGCAGCAGCCAATACGGCTGCCGTAGCTGCATCGGCGGCAATCTCGCCGTTGGCGCCCGTCGTCAGTGCTCTGGAGAATGGAACGCCAATCAATTGGAACGGAAGACCACTGATCGCCGGCTTCAAGTCGGTTGCCAAACGTGTATTCGAGTCTATAGAAACGGCGTGCGTTACCGTTAACCATACCGAGACCGAGGTCGTTCAGACCAAAGCCACAGAGCTGCATCAGAACATTGTGAGCTCAATTGACTACATTGTGCAGCGACCGAAACTTGGTATCGACGGCGTTTCCGATCAACTCACGCAGTACATTGAAACGACGCAAGAGATTATTGAACATATTACCAAATCCATCAGGATAATCAAGGGTGAGACGAGCGGCACTGAGGTTGAAATCATGCAGAGTGTTGAGAAGGTCACGCGGACTGTTTACACTTTGCATAAAGAGATGATCAACAAGTACAATCAACGCGTGACTACTACGGAGGTAGAGGTGCGATCAGAGACGCTGCTGTTCGCGACACGTTCGATTGAAAGATTCGGAAGCATCGAACTTGGACCATTGGCAGAAGCTATATCAACGGCATATGCTGCTCTTGATTTACCTCCGGACGAATTGTTGGCAGCAGCCCAAGATTTGAATAGAAACGCTGTAGCGACATCGGCAACAGCTGCCACATCCGGGACAACGGCGAGTGTTGATTCCAACGCTGCTTCTGCGGCAGCGGCAGGATCAGGTGTTGAAACTGTAGATGTTCAGACTAGAGTTAGGCGTATTCAGGAGACAAGTACATCGACCTCGCAAACGGTGACTAATCTTGAAAGTGAAGAAGATGTTTCATTGGCAGCTGATTCAGCGGCAGCAGCATCGGCAGAATCAGCAGCATCGACGAGTGTTGCAGAAACGACAACAGTTGCTGCCTCTACTGCGGCCTCTGCTGCCGCCTCTGCAGCTGCTGCAAGCGAAGCTTCGACCACTACTCGAAACCGTAAGCGAGATCAGTCGTCAGTTGCGACAGCAACTGCTACAGTAGCGGCAGAATCAAGTGGCCAACCGGGTTCAGCATCATCCGCCGCCGCGGCTGAAGCGTCAGCTGCTACTGCGGCTACTCAACCATCCGTCGACTTAGCAGATGCTGCTGAAGCTGCGGCAGCGGCGACCGCTACATGGAATGCCGAACCATATGTCGAGGAGTTCAGTAAAGTCAGCGATCATCTGTTCGACTCAATCCAAACGGCCGTCTCGAAGGTGCAAAACGATCGAGTCGAAGTGATTGTTTCCAAATACCAAGAGCTTCGCGACACCATCAAGGAGTCATTCAAATACGTCGCTGAGGTACCGGAGACCGGCATCACCGGCACTTCGACGCGCCTGGCAACCGATCTGGAGCGCAGTGAGACCATTCTGACGACAATCCGCGAATCCATCAGCGTCATTCGTCGCGATGCCAGCGGTCATGAGATCGACGTGCTCAACCAGGTCGAGGAGACGACGAAAACTGTGCATACAACCTACCACGAAGTGCTGGTGAAGTATCACAACCGCGTTGTCGTGTCGAAGGTCGAAGTGCGTACCGAGACGACGACCTTTGTGCGGCGCGTGACGCAGCGCTTCCGTGACATCAAGTGCCCCCTGCAGCAGCTGGCCGAAAAAGAGGCTGCTGATGCGGCAGCTGCTGCTGCAGCTGCAGTTGCACCTTCTGTTGATGATGAATCCGCTGCCGCTGCTGCTGCAGCCTCTGCCTCTGCTGCCGCATCATCCGCCATCGCCTCACCGCGGTTCATCTGCGGCACACCCGATCCCGTCCTCGGCTATGATCCGCTTACCGTCTCGCTGACCGCCTCCGCATCGGCAACCGCCCAGACCTCGGTCACACGTCTGCTGAACACCTTCGCCTCCCAGTCCATAGCTGAAGTGGACATCTCGCGCACCATCAACACGCAACTGGCGGCCGTGCAGCAAGCCTACGCCGCACTGATCGTCTACATCGAACGTAGCGCGAGCTCGAGCACCGTCTCGCGCGCCGAGTACCGGCGCCGGGTCACCGAGCTGTTGCTGCGCACGCGCACCGTCACCCGCACCGTTACGACCACGATCACGACCATCACGACGACGACGCGCGTCTCGCTGCAGACGCGTCGCACGCTGGAGCTGATCGGGCCGCATTTGCAGCAGCTGAGCGCCGAAGCCGAGGCCGCCGTGCTGCCGGCCGTGCAGTCGCCGGACGCCGCTGTCCAGCCGGCCGTGCTGCTGCAGCGGCTGCAGCGCGTGTTCGCGGTGCGGCTGGAGCGGACGGAGCGCGAGACGCTGGTGCGTCCACAGCTGGTGTGGGGCAGCGAAGCGGGACAGCAATGGAGGCGGAATGGGGCGGCATCGGCTGCGGCAGCGGCAGCGGCATCGGCAGCGGCAGCGGCAGCGGCTTCGGCTGCTGCTTCGGCTTCGGCTTCTGCTGCAGCCTCGTCTTCAGCGGGCGCTCTGACTCCGCGGTACCCTCTGCCAAGGGCCACCGCGTGGCAGCCGTACGCTGAGCGCCGCGTCGAGCGGCTGCACTTCTATCCGACTCACCGGCAGCGCGTCGCCGGACGGTCCGAGATCCTGGAGCATTATTCGTCGGTGGGCGACGGTGGCGGCGGTGATCGGCGTGTGCGGCCGGCGAGGCGGCGCAGTTGGCCTGCGGTGCTGGTGCCGAGTTGCTGAGAGGAGGACGCGGATGAGTCGTGATGACTAGGATTTAGAAAGCACACAGGTTTAGGGATGTTATACTATATATGCAATTGGGGTTTAGTCTGTAGTTGGGTTCTATTTATTGTAGTTTTATGTGGGTCAATGGGGGTGAATGGGTAGGAATAGTATGATTAGGGTTGCAGATGTTGGGATTTATTGTGATGAATATTATGAATAAATAGTCATGGTGAATATTTGGTTGATGTGTAAGTGTAGTGTATGTTTCTTCGAAGTTGGGATCGTTCTCTGTGATCAACTTTCAACATGATCCAACTAAAACCGGAAGGCTTTTCGAAGTTTCGAGATGAATTTAGTATCACGATTCGTGGGGTAAACGCCAGCAAGCCGTATTGCAAAGTGGTAACACAGCGCGACTACGGTGCAGGAGGTCCAGAGTTAAAATCCAGCCGAAGGAAATTCACACGCATGGCTTTGAACTTTGGGCATTTAACTTTGGACTTTCGGTAGGAGCTTCTCTCCCTTGCGAAAGCGAGCTGTACACATTCACTTGAAATTGCGATTCGTTACCTGCGTTTAACACTTCGTCTAATGCATATAATGTGAAACTCGATATGGGTCACAAACAATCACGCAGCTAAAAAGCTCTGCCATAGCAACGCTGTCGTGTACAATGGGAGCATATCATAGTGAGCCCAGATCTGTGACTTAGTGCTCGTTTCCACTCAAGTGGACACAAGTTCTCCCTCCTCTCCATGTACAAAAAAAAAATGTATATGGAAAACAATATTATTATTTATTAACCGCCACTTGTTTCGATGTTTCTTTAACATGGACATACTTCGTGCAATATGGAAACAAAGTACATACCGTAAAATCATGACTCGGCATGACTCGGGACCGAAAAAAAATACCGGCGGGAGGTTGATTTTTCAAAACCTACAAAAAATCTGAAACAACGGAAAAAATTCAACGTTTGTTTAAGTTGTATCAGAATTTAGAATTGTATTAGAAACAATAACTCCACAAAGAATATATCTGGAGTCATTCAATTCTACTGTTCTTGTCAATTCAAAGGAATTCGATGAACAATTTATTCTTCGAATACTTCGATTTAAGAATTTCGAACAATTTGTAACGAGTCATAGCGTTTTGTTTACGTCTGAAAATAGATGGTTCAATCTGTAGTTTGAACTGTTCTAATGAGTTCGACTAATGATTTTATATCTAGAAAACAACATTTACCGTCTTACAGAGGTTAAGTCAACACGGAAAATTTGTAAAGTGATTTCCGTTTCCGGCTCAGAGAATGTCCGGCCTACAAACCGTGTTCAAGGTTCTCGGGACCGAACAAATTTGCCGGCTTAGCGAGGATTCCGGCTAAGGGAGGTTCCAGCTAAGGGGGTTTTTACTGTACTTTTAATGTTGGCGTTTAAGTCAGTAAATGGTTAGTGAACTAACGAGAAGGAAAGCAATTTTGATAGCAAATCGAAGATATTTCGTCAATCAACAGGTTCCTCAACGATACTTTGAATGACGAATGGGTATGTGTATATCTATTAGGAGGACCAGCTTTATTAGCACATCCACTCTGACTTTCTGACACTATTTGAGCACAATTTTAATTGCAATTAAAATTGCGAGTTGATTGGTCCAGGGACAAACTATGAAGGATCAACGTTATTGATAAAGACAAAAATCTTTCAGCCAGTCATTAGTTTGATAAGTAATAGCAATGTGCCTGCATATTCAATTGTGGACACCCTGATTTCACCGGTTGTGGACACCCCTTTATTACATCCATTTGATCTAATACAGCGCAAATTCAATGCATTCCACATATTGCTGATGAAAACAAGTATAATGGCTGGCATCAAATTCGACCTCGATGATAAGCCTCTCGATTTCACATACACATATAAATTGTATGTAATTGATATTGCGATTAGTGTATAATTTTCTAAAAACAGTTGACAATGCGAATGAATGCTTTGAAAAAAGGTTCGAATTTGTTTCTCAATTTAAAAGGTATTTTGAGGGGTGTTCAAAACCGGTTAACATAATTCACTTTAAAAAAAAATCATGTTTTAAAAATGTTGAATATCTTTTTAGTTATGGACGATATCAAAATAAATGTTTTTGCAGTCGTTAGCTATGGTTCTTATCATTAGTATTGATATCCGAATGTTTGTATAAATCTTATCTTGGTCAGAAGTTATGGTAAAAACCAAAGTGTGTCCAAAGCCGGTCAACTCACCCTACACCAATTCGTACGAGATCATTGAACTCATCAATCAATGATCGTCACAATTGTTCAC
>JANTBZ010074034.1:0-20714 GCA_024741255.1 Exechia fusca | reverse complement strand
TAGCAACTCGATTGACAATTTACTGTTTCATGGCGTTTTCTCGGATTTAAATTCAATTTAACAAGTTTTTATGATCATTAATGATTCAAATGTACGCTAATTGCATATACTTTCATCCAAAAATCGTAACACTACTAACATTTTTCAACATTCTAGTACTGCCCTCGTACTCGATCGACGTTTCACTCGCTCCCGTCACCACTGCTTGATTGACATTTGGGTAGCAAACATAATTAGAGAGAGCGCAATCTCGCGCGCTGTCTCTCCAATAAAAAATCACAAACCACCCAAAGTTTCTTTCAACGTGTCCGCATAACCCGCTGGTCACGTCAATTTCGTGTCCGTGTTTTATTTCGCCCGCTACGAAAATAAAACACCCTCGCAGGCATCGCGCATATCCGCAAAGTATCACCACCACCCCCCTTCGAGTCGAACGCGTAACACGAACATGGACGTGATCCAAACGGAGACCGCGGCGGCCCCGGCGGCCGTCGTCGATGTGGCATCGCCCGCCGCTGGCGAGGCGGCCGGCGAGTTCGCGACGTTCGAGATGCCGGCGCTGCAGTCGAACGACGACGGCTGGGGTCCGTGCGTGCTGTCGGACACGTTCCGCGACATGCCGTACCAGCCGTTCAGCAAGAGCGACCGTATGGGCAAGATCAGCGACTGGACGGGCAGCTCGCTGAACGACAAGAAGTTCTCCAGTGAGTGTTTATCCGGGGTGGGGTTCTGCCTCTGTACAAAGCAAATGAATGGGCTCGCATCCTTTTTCGTTCAGCGGCCCCAATTGGCTCCAAATCAAAACATTGGCCTGAACGGAAAAGTGCGGTTAGGGCCTCTTGGCTCTGCGCTCTGCTTGTATACAGGGCTGCCATTTTGGAATCGCGCATTGTTTTGCGTATGTGCGTATATGCGCGCAGGTGCTTCGCTTCGTGTATTTACGTTCTCCGTTTGTTCTTCCCCCGCTGCTCCCCAGACAAGTACACGTCGCAGTTCGGCACCGGCAACCAGTACGCCTACTATCACGATGAGGACGAGACCAGCTTCCATCTGGTCGACACGGCGCGCGTCCAGAAGCCGCCATACCAGCGCGGCCGTTTCCGCGGCAACATGCGCAACATGCGCGGCGGCCGTGGCGGACGCGGCGGTCCGCAGGCGGGCGGCATCCAGCAGCTGAAGTCCAACGTGAAGCCGCGCGACAACCGGCGCGGAGTGACGCGCAAGTTTGGCAACCGCGGGCCGCCGCAGAAGATCCGCGACGCCTCGGTGGCGGTGCGCGCCGACTGGGTGACCATCGAGGAGATGGACTTCCCGCGGCTGCTGAAGCTGACGCTGCCCAACGTCAAGGAGGGCGAGAACATCATGTCGTGCGGCTCGCTGGAGTTCTACGACAAGACGTTCGATCGCATCAACGTGAAGAACGAGCGACCGCTGCAGCGCATCGATCGCGTGTTCCACACGGTGACGACCACCGATGACCCGATCATTCGGCAGCTTTCGAAGACGGTGGGCAATGTGTACGCCACGGACGCGATTCTGGCGACGATCATGTGCTGCACGCGCTCCAACTACTCGTGGGACATTGTCATCGAGAAGATCGGCGACAAGCTGTTCATGGACAAGCGCGACAACACGGAGCTGGATCTGCTGACGGTGAACGAGACGTCGGTGGAGCCGCCGACCGATGATGGGCAGGCGACGCTGAACTCGCCGCGCAATCTGGCGATTGAGGCGACGTTCATCAATCACAATTTCAGTCAGCAGGTGCTGAAGAGCGGCGCGGCGGAACGGCACAAGTTCGAGAACGCGAATCCGTTTGTGGGCGAGGAGGAGGAGGGCGAGGTGGCCAGCGTGGCGTACCGTTACCGGAAGTGGGACCTGAACAATGGCATTGTGAGTATATAGTATTTTCAGATCGTTCGTTTCGCGTCCATTCAGCGCATACTAACCCCGGTTCTATTCCGTTCACCCCCACCAGGTCCTGGTCGCCCGTTGCGAGCACGACGCCGTCCTGCAGTCGCCCACCGGCGAGCTCCAGTTCATCTCGATCAAGGCGCTGAACGAGTGGGACTCGAAGGCCGCGAACGCCATTGAGTGGCGCCAGAAACTGGACGCCCAGCGCGGAGCGGTGCTGGCCAACGAGCTGCGCAACAACGCGTGCAAGCTGGCCAAGTGGACGGTGCAGGCGCAGCTGGCCAACTCTGACCAGATCAAGTTTGGCTATGTGTCGCGTGCGCATGTGCGCGACTCGTCGCGGCACGTCATCCTCGGCACGCAGCAGTTCAAGCCCGCCGAGTTCGCCACCCAGATCAATCTGAGCATGGACAATGCGTGGGGCATCCTGCGGTGCATCATCGACATCTGCATGAAGCAGAAGGACGGCAAGTATCTGCTGATGAAGGACCCGAACAAGCCGATGATCCGACTGTACGACATTCCCGACAACACGTTCGAGACGGACGGCTCGGAGGAGGAGGCGGACGAGGCGTCGGCGTCGGCCGCCGCCGATTCGGCGTTCCAGCCCGTGTACACGTACGGCGGCAACAGTGCGCGCTAGAGACGGGCAGTTCCGGGGCTAATATAAGCGGAATATTGAACATCATCTGTGGAATAAACAGCACTTCGCACACAAATTGGCGGACGGGTGTTTTGTCTGGCTTCATGGCCCAAGGTGAATTGGTGCATCGAATGGATACAGAATTCGGGCCAATCAATAAAATATGTCGTCTGAAAAGGGAAGAGTACGAGTCACTGGAATAGTGCATCGAAACTCCGATTGAATTTAAGAATTGCAGGTCACACAAAAACTCTATCTTCAACTGTTCATAAAACATCCGCCACAGGGCCCACTGGCTGGAATCCTTTCAGAAGCATATCTTCATTTTGCCTCTAGTTTCACCCTAGAAAGGCACTCTTTGATCTGTTCGATCTACCCCGTACTCATACCTTGTGATGCGAAATAAATATAGTAACCCAATAATTATCAATAATTCAGAAGTGTATCTTAATTTTGTCTCTAATTCCATCCCTCAAAAGCGCTCTCACTCTACGATCTACCTCGTACTCTTCCCTTTTGAGTAATTTTAAACTATTTTCATAAAATGCGTCTGAATTCCAAATAAACTGGTACCCAACATGTTTTTATTGTTATCACAATTATACGAACGGTTTTACTGTAACATTCCATAAAAATCAGACCGTACTAGATGCTCTTCAACACACTTTGTTGGAAATGTGGTAACATTGCTTTTGATAACGCGAGCGAGCGAGAAATTTAAAACCAAAACATAAACAAGCCGCGCGCTGCGATATATTTTTAAGTTTCCACTTATTTCAGCGAAATTTAAACCGATTCCTTGCTGCCCAGCACCCTCACACGATGTCGGCAATCGGCCGCCTCGGTCCGATGATCGCATCCTTCCGATCGGTAATTAATTGGCATAGAACATTCGCATTTTCGACCGTCGCATAACCTCATTCAACCCTCTCCCCCTTGCAGCTCAGCACCAAAGCCAAGTTCAACGTGCACCTGGATGCCGCCACCGCCGCCCAGCTCCAGCACAGCGATCTCAAGCATCGCAAGCACCCCGGCATCGAGCGACCGGCGGCCGCCGACAGCAATAGCGGAAGCAGCAGCAACGCCGCTGGCGGCAGCGGCTCCGCCGTTCGCGTGCCCGCCGCCACCGTCGAGGCGATGCGTCGCGCCCTCGGCGAGCACCCGGCCAAACAGGTGTGGACGGACTCGCTGCAGCTGCAGCGCTACCTGCGCGCCAGACACGCGCCCGCCGAGGCGGCCGACCTCGATCTGCGACGCGCCGAATGCGAGCGCGAGCTGCTCGACGCCCAGCCCCAACAGAACACCGAACTCCAACCGTCGGCCACCGAACGCAAACAGTTCGAGCAGCGCGTCCAGCGGCTGGTCGCCCAGCGCACGTACAGCTGGCGTCCGCTCGAGTACGATGCGTACCGCTCGCTGCAGTACCTGCTCGGTCGCTCGGCGCCCGAGTACGCGGCGCTGCGGCGCATCTTTGCGGAGCTGGCGCGCCGTCGACCGGACTTTGCGCCGCACAGTTTCTTCGACTTTGGCAGCGGTGTGGGGACGGGCACGTGGGCGGCGGCCGCCCAGTGGGAGCGCTCGATATTCGAGTACTATTTGGTGGATGCGTCGCGCGACATGAACGATCTGGCGGATTTGCTGCTGCGCGACGGCGATGAGAATCGGCCGCTGCAGCTGAGGAACGTGAACTTTCGGCAGTTTTTGCCGGCATCGACGGAGGTGAGCGGAGAGATTGGTTGGGGTGAAAAGTTTTAGAAGATTATAATGCAATTCTAATTGGTCTATTCCGCAGAACAAATACGACCTCGTGCTGAGTGCATTCTCGCTGCTCGAGCTGCCCGACGCCAAGACCCGCCTCGAAACCATCCGCACGTTGTGGAACAAATGCGATCGGTTCTTGGTGCTGGTCGAGCAGGGCACACGGGCCGGATTCAATCTGATCAACGAGGCACGTGACTTTGTGCTGTTCACCAGTCGCCATGGCAGCAGCGAAGCGGCGAGTGACTGTGAAGTCTTTGCACCGGTGAGTTATTGAAGCATTGAAGCAATGATAAAGAGGGGTAGATGATCTTTGAAATTTAACTAAATTTGAATCTTCAGTTCAAATCTCAAAAACGTCTCCTAAAGTTAACAGTGGACATTGCAATATTAAATTTGTACAATGCGATGCCAATACTTAGATGTTGCATGGTTTTTTGTTCGATAGTGTTTCCATTTACGGTCATAGAATTCAACAGGTAATCATGACCCAACGCGATACCTCGTAATAACATCCTAACAATTATGTCGCCTACACCATTCTTGATTGAATGGCGGTTTTATGGGTGAAGTATGGAAGTGGCAACATAATTATTTCGGTGCGTTTTCGAGTCGCAACCTGTTAATGGGCAGATGGACTAGTATTTGCACAAGGAAATCAGGGAGACGCAGATTCGGTCATAGTAAAATTGAATAATGCATGTCGCGAATATGCTACAGCACGACGAAGAACCCAAGCACTCTGCAAAAACAGATCAAACATACCGTTAGGAGACAACCGTCGGCGTTATGGAAAGGCCAGCTCGAACGTCAGACCTCAACCCGATTAAGAATCTCTAGTCGCATGTAAATTGAAGGGCGGTACATTCAAATCTCGGTGCTACCAGCTGTCGTCTATAGGAAGTTGGTATGTACCAAGTTTACCGGAATTATGTACAGAGGTGATTAAAATTGATTTCCATGTCCGCAACTCTATATCGGCCAGGACTTTGCCACCCAACACCTCTTTCATAAATAAACAGGAGGTGAAGTACGTTACCAATGACATGCCTCCATTCTTTCTCTCTTCCACCTCCACCTACCACACCACACAGTGCCCCCACAGCCAAGCCTGTCCGCGCATCGCCAGCTCCGAAGACCGAACGCCCTGCAATTTCCTCGCGCCCTACACACAACTCCCACTGGTCGGCGGCGGCGCCGCCGCTGCGGCCGAGGTGCGCTACGAACCGATCAGCTACGTGGTGCTCGAGAAGCAACGCAGCGCCGCCGATCGGCCCGAGTCCGAGTGGCCGCGCCTGGTTCGCCCGACGCTCGTCCGTTCGAAGCACACGATCTGCCGCATGTGCACGTCGGCCGGCCGACTGGAGGAGGTGATATTCACGCAGCGCCAGCACGGCAAGGACGCGTATCGGTGCGCGCGGGCGAGTCGCTGGGGCGATCGGCTGCCGGTGCGATTGGAGCTCGACGAGTCGCCGAAGGAGGAGACCAAAGCGGAGCGGTTCAATCGAACGCGGAACAGCAGTTCGACTGCGAGTGTTCAAGAGTGATGAGTGCAAACGTTTGCGCATGTAACGTGAGTGTATATAAAGTTATAAAGTTCAATGACCCAGTCGTATTGCCGTTTTGTTTTGCTGTGTTGACTTCAACCGAACCAACAATGTTATGATTAAGTTGTGCATTATTTTTGCGGAAAGCCGAGAGTCGCCACTAGAGAACGGTTCGATATATTTGAGTATTCCATAGATCTGTACGTGACTCATCAACATAAAATAACCGAATACTTGCTGACGCCGACACTCACTCTTCGATCGTCGCTAGCACAAGTCACGACGACGACATGCCTCAGGGACCGCCAATCAAAACACCCAAAACCATCTGCCCAACGACGGCAAATCTGCACCGAAAGACCTCCGCCGACGTCGATAAGGAACACGCCTACACAAGTGACTGCGAAATAACACTAGCGCTGCGAAGCCTCGACGCCGACCAGGATCGCCGCCATGGCAGCTTCGGCAAGGCGCCCGGTGTCAACCAGAAAGCGCCCACTCGTCTACCGGTGGCCGGCCTGAAGGACGTGTTCATCGACGACAGCTTTTTCATGCGTTTCGCCGAGCTAACGATGGTCTCGCAGACCGCCACCACGCAGCCGATTTCGTCGCCCGCCGCCGGCCAACCAACAAGCGATGGTGCTCGGCGCATCGAAGTGCTGAGTGCGACGAACCAAACGCTGTCGTCGGCCGCAAAATCGCAGATTCAGCAACGCACGGAGAAACTGCGTCGTAAGCTAGAGCCTCATCGCCAACACTCGGCGTCATTTAGTGCTGGCGATGGGCATGAGCAGAAACGACAGTATGCCGCTCCCAGGAGTACACTGCACCAGAGCATCGAATAGAGTGTTTATTGAAATTTGTAGAATTTGCATCCCCCAAAAGCATGTTAACCCGCATCTCCGATTTTAACATAAATACAGTGCATGTTTTATTGCATTCGAAAATATATGTGCATCGAGTATATCCACACGCACTGCCACTGTCCCTCTCCACTTCATTGCCGCCGTGTGTGTATGTGTGTGTGTGTGTGGGGGTGCGTTGTCTCAGTCTGTCTTGCCTCGCCGACTGTGTGCGTCTTCACTGTCGACCGCCTCCACCGCCGCCCGACTTGTAATGGCGGCGCGAGTGACTGCGCCGCCGACGCGGCTGCATCAGCTGCTGCTGCCCGCCGCCACCATCCGCCCGCTGCTCCCGGCTGCGCAGCTGCCGATGATGGTGCTTGCCGCCGCTGCCGTGGTGCCGGCTGTTGTGGTGATGATGGTGGCGTTGCTGGCGCTGCAGCGTCGCCATCCGACGGTTGCGCGCCGCATTCACCTTGGCCTCGTGCGCCGAGGCGCTCGCCTTGTACGCCGCCTGCTTCGTGTTCACGTAGTCGGTGCGCGCCGCGCCCAGCTGGCGCAGCAGCTGCTCCACCCGATTCTTCGCCGCCTCCATCAGCTGCGTCTTCTCCGCCAGCTCCTGCTGAGCGCCCTGCGCCGCCTGCTCCGAGTTGCCGACGTTCGCCTGCGCCGTCTGCACGGCGCCGGTCAGCGTCTTCAGCTGCAGCGTCGCCTGCTGGGCGGCCTGCATCGCGGCATTGACGTTGCTCTGGGCGTGCTGCAGCGACGAGCCCTCCTCCTGCACCACCGCCTCCGCATCGCGCACCTCCTGCTCCAGCTGCTCGACCACCGCCTGTTTGCCGGCCAGCGCTGCCTCCGCGGCTTTGGCCGCCTGCAGCGCCTTGTCCGCGAGCTGCGCCTTCACCTGATGGGCGGCCTGGGCACCGGCGACGGCCTGCGCATCGCTGGCGGCTTTGGCCTCTTGGGCGGCCTTCTGGGCGATGTTGGTGGCACGCTGCTTGCTGGAGCCGGCGCTGAATTTGAGATCTGTCGTGCGAGATGATGATGTTTGTGATCGCGGATTGCTATTTCAACGAACAACCACACAAACGTACCAAATTCCCGTTGACTGCCCTCGCTGCCGCCGCCACCGCCACCACCTCCGCCGCCACTGTCGCCGCCGCCGCCTCCGCCGCCACCGCTGTAGTCGGCGCTACGCTTGAACTGATGTGAGTTCGTTTGGCTGGCGCCGATGGAGCCGTAGCAGAATGCCGTTGCAACTTGATGTCGGTCGGTCGGAACGAAACGCTCAAATCAAATATCGGTCGGCCGCCAAATGAGTGTATGTGTGTGTGTCGGTCTTACCCAATGCGATGAATAGCCAATTTTTCGTCAACATTCTGCTGCCGGCTTTTGGTTTCGGCTGCTCGCATTCGGATATTGTGACAACCACCCGTCAACACGAAACAAAATGCAATGCAACGTCGTCTGCGACGCGTGCGTTCTTCTCGTGTTATTCTACTCCACAAACATACGTTTTTATTTGCACGGTCAAGAGTGGGGGTGTTGTGGTGGTGGTGTTGGTTAAATATTATGGTGGCATAGGAATTGTTACAAAATATAAGAAACGATAAACAATAATAAGCTGATGTACAGCAATCTCTTCTAGTAGGCACATCCTCTACGACTAAGGAAACCACTCCGCGCTTCTCCGCCGGGTGGCCGCCAGGGCAGTCGATTGTTGCCCGCTGCTCCATCAGCCACACCGGTGGTTCCAATTCACAAGCGCCTGTCATTTCGCAACTCATTCATCCGAAGACGAAGCCAGCTCCTCCTCCTCCTCCTCCTCGCTCTCCTCCTCCGATCCGGACCGGTCGTCGTCCGCCTCCGGCTCGCACAGTCCCAGCGGGCCGCACTCCAACACCAACGCCGCCGCACTCGCGTAATCGAACAGCAAATCGCGCAGCGCCGTCAGCTCGCCGATGGCGCGCAAGTGTTTGGGCGAGCGCTGCACAACGACCGGATAGCGGGCGCCCTTCACCAGTTTGTCGCACACGTAGTGCAGCCACATCACATTCGTGTGCGGATTGTAGGTGCGCCACACGTTGCGAACGAGCGTGCGCATCATCCGGTAGATGTCGAACTGATAGTCGCCGCCGGCGCCGAATAGCTCCTCGTCCGCGGCGAGATCGGCGAACAGCACGTTGCCGATGGCGGCGCCCTCGTAGTTGATGCGCGACAGCGTGTAATCGATGATGGTCACGTGCAAGCCGCCCGAGGGCACTACGATGCGACGGCCGCGCAGCCGGAACGTGACGTACGGCTCGCTGGTTTTGGCCAGCAGAATGTTGCCCCAGTGCAGGTCGCGATGCTCGAACTGCAGCTGCTCCTCGGCGACGGCGAGGGTCAGAGTGACCTGGATTGGGTTGGTGGGTGGGATTTGGATTAATTGAGAGCGGAGTTGATGCAATATCATGGGAACGATTTGAATCCATGACACTGCATATCACGACGTCGATAAATAGCGAAAAAAATTAATACGATATTTTTACACAACAAACGAAGAAGCCCGATGATGGATGATGGCACGCCGCAGTGATGTTGAAGCGAATCCCCTTGCTGGATGAGTGAACATCTAGTCATGAGTACGATAAACGATAGAGACACGCCCTAGACCTTCACACATCCGGCAAGCGGGATCATAAACTCATAAAACCATAAGACGACACGCAGCGCACAAACACAACACAAATAGAAAGAAGACGCAACGAACGTAACGGAAATCACGCGTTTTGCATGGTGGATGAGTGTAAATCTAGTCATAGATTCGCAATGGCCATACGCACCAGATCGACACTCATCCGCCAGACAAACCGCTCGCAGCAACGCAACGAAACAACAACGGACAACAGAGAGCGGCAGCGCAGCAGCAGCAAATCATATTCAACACAACGAACCGAAGCACAAAACTAATAATCCTAGCGTCTCGATGGCCAATTCGTTCGCCTCTTACCTGCTTCAGAGCGGCCAGCGCCTGTTCGGCCGAACCGAATTCGAACGCCTCCAGATCCTGGCCAGCATTGGCCAGCTCCAGCACGATGAACAACTGCTCCTCGTCAAACACCTCCGGATGGTCGTTCTCCGTGCCGCTGGTCTCCTCGTACAGCTCCCACAGTTCGACCAGGCGCTCGGGCCAGCGGCCGCGCACGCAGTGCACCTTCAGCAATTCGACGAAGCCGGCGCAGCGGTTCTGCGAGCCGGAGCGCAGGCCGCTCAGCTTCCGGGTGATGATGATCTCGGAGATGATTTCGGCGAATCGCTTTTGCGGCTCGCCGTTGATGGCGGCGGCGCCCTCGATGGGGATGATCTTGAGCACGACGGCGCCTTTGGCGGCCTTGCGCAGGAACACCTCGCCGTAGACGCCCTCGCCGATTTTGCGACAGTTGCGTAGGTCACTGGCGTTGGATGGATGGATGGAGAACGGGTTAGTTTACTTTCCAACAGTACAATTTACCATTCCACTCACCTGCGCGTGAACACCTCCTCGAATGGCAGCGGCTCCTCCTGACCGCATTGGTGCAGCACGGTGTTACGCGCCTCGTTATTGTCGAGTACCTCGACGACTAGTTTCTGCTCATCGGCTGCTCCGCGGCCGTTGCAAACGCCGTCAGCGAATTCTCCGTCGGCGCGAGCTGCGGCATCAAAGACGACTGCCTCTGCTTCAACAGCATCGGCCTGGCCCGGAACGACAGCGACGACGACGTTACTCTGATTGCGTTGCGGATCGACGACGGAGCGGTCGCTTTGATCATTGAAGTGCACGTGCAGATGCTGCTTCGTGGACGGATGGTGCTCGGGCTGCGTCGCTGGCGGACGGTGAAAGGAGAGCACGGACGAGAGACGTGCAGACAAGTCGGCGACAAGGTGGCGCTTTTCTTGGCAACCGTCATTGGTTGGATGCAGAAACTCTGTGTCGGCGAGCGGATGTGGCGAATTGCGAGAGAGACGAATGGTGTTACAAATTTGTTGTGGTATAGTTGTATCGACTCTTTAGTTTGTAGTCGGTATTTTTTATACAGTTGGCGAATATGCGTAGTATATACTAAAACAAACCCAGCGTCAACAACGTGAATAAGAATAAGAGATAAAGTTCCCAATAAGACTGCGTGCGGCTATTGACTCACATAGGTCAATACACACACACACTGTGAATACGCATCAGCGCCAAACCAGCTGACGATTGTTTGGGAATGTTATTGCGTTTCGCTTGTGTGTGTAAACAAAACCTCGCGATATCTGAGTCATCGCGTGAATATTTATAGCTTCTACGCGAACGCGCACGCTCCATTGTTCGTGGAGGCGGGCGAGCGAAAGCTTGAGCAATATTTCCAGCAGGAGCATTGACACGCATGCGCAAAAAGGGACGCTCAAACAGACGCTGAACTGGGATATTGACCGTAGCAGCAGCTATTCCAATGACCCAATTGTGTTTGGCACATGTCTGGGATCGCATCGCGTCGATGGAAAGGGGATAAATGCGTCTAGACAAATGTCATGCGTCTCGCGCGAGCAACGAACTACCACCGAACATAAGTCCAAGAATTACAGACGTGCTCGCTGTGTCTAGATGTTATTGAAATTGTCGATTTGTGCAATTTAGTTTCAGCTAGTTGTTGGCTGACTATAACTTTATCAGCTGTTTTCAAACGGTTTTGTTAGCACGCATATTTCCACATTCACACGCGCGGGTGTGCGAACACACCCAACAGATAAGACAGCGCACACACATAGGCATATGTGGAGTATGCATATATACTAGTATGTATAGTGGAGTCAACGCGTTCATTGACAACGGGCGACGGCGTGCCAAGGTTAGGCAAACACACGAGCACGAGCGTCGATGATTGCGACTGGACGGACGTTTGTCATCGTCGTCATCGCATCGACGCGGTTTGCATGCGGTTGGGTTTCAGTGGAAATGATCACACTTCCTGATTCCACAAATCGATTGCCGAACTGATGTTACGATACTACTATACTACTTAGATGGGATGAATAACGAGTGTCGTCTTTGAATTACCTTTTAGCAAAAACGAATGCATACAACTAAATTTATACGCAACGGACGTTGGTTGTATGGTTGTCAGCGGCCTCAGTACAGCTCAGGGGAAACACGGACACGAAGACGACGACGATGACACGGATGAGGATATTTGTAGAGGTTGCTGTATGTTGTTTCACTGTTGTTATATTGTTTTCTGTTGGTTTCGATTGGTTGTGGAAAACGCGCGAACAATTAATTGACGATCACTGAGATTGTACGTCTATTGTGTGTATGTGTTATAACGGTGGTCTATGCGAGTGTTTCCAAGTACGAAGCTCACAGCAATTGTGCGTTTGGAAGTCGCAATCTCGCGATATTACAGGATAATTGCTCATGTGAGATTGTCGGATTGTCTTCTTTTACACAATTTCGATTTTATAGTTCACATGCTCAGTTACGAAACGGAGTAATTATGAATTGTATCGCGATAATTGCACTGGATGTGCGTGCGTGCGAACGAACCGAATACACCGCAACCAACTACCAACTACAAATCCACACACAGACACACACGCGCGCATACACATATTTTTGGAAAGTCTTGAGAAACGTGATCAACACAGACACACACACACACACACACATGTGAGAGTGCGTGACTGTACACAAAACACACTCACTACGATCTTCCTCTTATACGATGTACAACCTGCAGCATGTGAGCAGCTTGCAGTTGATGCATTTAGTGCGCTCGCTTTATGTACAAGGCACACATACACACACACACACACACATACAAGCTCGTACACCGTACACAATGCATTACATTTGCAATACTTGCACACAAAGGAAACCACCGTGGTGTTACGAACACAAATGACACACACACACACACAGGTGTGTTTACTCTACTTTCACCATACTCACACTCGCATTCACCCATAATTATGGCAATCAAACAAGCCACATTTTCAGGTAATTTTCGTTCGTATAATGATATTTATAGACCTATGTATAAATCATATCTTCGTGACCATCGGATGTTCAACAAAATACAACTACGGTTGCGATTTGCGATGTATGCATCAATCTGCATCACGCCAAATAACAAATTGCTGTGCATGTGTACACTGTACACGCATTGCAACACACGACACGCGCGGCCAAACATCAGCGCACAAAGGTCAGCGAAATTTCAGTCCATCGGGTGATGCTGTGTGCTGTGTTTGAATTGTATATATGGAAGTAGATTTGTTTGCCTGGCCGACGGCCGACTCACAAGAAAATACACACGAACATGCACACACAGACAGCATGTTGCTGAGTGGCTGGTTTTACAACAGCTACGTCATTAATGGCGCTGCTTATGTGCGTCTCGCCAGTGCGCACACGAACGTTTTGTACATTATATGCATGGGCGAAGAAGACAGCGCCAATGCGCATCGCAGTCTAGCGATACGAAAACAAGCTGCTTGCGTCTGCGCGATGCGCGCGTTGTCGAAGTCGAACTTCGCTCACAAACACACACAGAAAATAGTACATGTTGCATGTTCATGTTACACATCCTTCGGACAGAAGCGGACAAATTGTACGAACTTGGGTGGGCCTGTTTTATCCATTTTACAAAGAATAATACATACATGTAAACGAAGAAAACAATTTTTGAAGAAATAGAAAAACACAATTAGAACGTTAGTTGTATCTTTTGCAACTAAACATTCGTCAATCTTGTCTGTAATAAAGTTATATTCTTATGGATTTTGGATTTTTCAAGATATACAAATGTTATTATTATTAAAATAATGGAATGCATCTGAAATAGCCAGTTGAGAACAAAACTTCGAATTAATCAAGAATATTTAGGTAGGTATAGATTAATTTTCGACTTATCGAGTAATGGATGATCATTGATCATGTACATAACACTGTACACGTTTGTATGGTGATGGTGATGTGCTTGTTTATTCTTGCATCTATCTCGTGCGCAGAGTACATACGACATACGCCGCGAATACGTCGACGTACGACGTTCGGTAGTTCTGCTGGCTCGCATTTACGTTTGCATTATTATTGCATACCGAGGATGATGTTACATTGAAAACACGTTAGAGGTGAATTATACACTTGCACACACACACACACTTACACACAGACACATACTGCGCATGATGACGACGTGTAAAGAGAGCTGCATCGACCCTCATTCTGAAGCTGCTGGCTCAGCTTAGCGAGTTTTGCGGTTCGCAGGGAACCTTTGTGTATGTGTAAGTGTTTGTGTGTGTGTTTGTGTGTGGGTATGTGATTTTTCAACAGTGTGAATATACATAGAAATGTTCTTTGTGTTGCTCGTTTGGCGAACGAAAAGAATTGTCTCTACTCCGTTTGTCGGAGCACTACTGTTACACTTACATTTACACTTGACCAATATATGTATGATTGCGTAGAATACGCACGACGAATGATAACCAATCTGGAACTAATAACGGACCAACACGGTTGAGAAATCTGTGTTTGTGTTCACTCCTATAACACACAAGCGACGAGTGCGCGCACACACAACCAACGGATAAGTCGAACCGAAAAAACACAACCGAATCGCACGACAGCCAACAGCAAACTTGCGTCGCGGTTTGGAAATGAAATTGTGGAAGGTGGAAAACGAGCGAGAGTTCGAGAGCGACGTCGACAGAGAGACGACGGCGGCCGAGAGCGAGAGAATCGGAGATCGGAGTTCGGAGTTCGGACCAGGGTTGCCGAAGTGTGTACTTTTGTACATTTTGTGTACCGGAAAGTATGAAATGTACATTTTAATCCAGAAATGTACATTCCACACAAATTATTGGATGGTTGATTTTACACAAATAGTATGCAATATAAAATCAATTTATTGAAAAAAGCGCGGCCATGACGGGCCGTAATCAATGATTCCTCCATATGCAGCCATGAATCATGCCAATTCAAGGACACGAACAATTAGACAGAGATTATATTAATATTTTCTTGGTGCGAATTTTCCAGTGAATATAGCTCACATGAAAGAAACTAACATTGTCGAATTATTGTGTTCTTTAAAAAAAAAAAACTTTCCAGCGAATAAAAAAACTTTCCAGATATATTTGTATTATATTTCAACGACTTAACCCGTATAGAAAGAAATAAAATATGTTGTAATTTTCTAGTGAATATAGCACATATACACACTTTAAAAAAATGCACCACGTGTATTACAAAAACTCGATCCGAATTTTTACCCCCCATACCAAGACTATAGTCATTTAACATATACAAAAAATTAGGGGTATATATCGACTCGAAAAAATGTGTACATTTCGAACTCGAAATGTACTCCTTTTATCAGAAATGTACATTCCGAAAATTCAGAACGGCAACCCTGGTTCGGACTGCGGCGCAGCGCAGTGCTGCCAGATGTTATAATTTTTGAGAACATGGTTTGTTCAGTATATTGGAAAACTTGTGTGATGGATGAATTTCGGTGATTTAGGCATGGCCTTAAATGGTAATTTCAATTTTGACAATTTCTATGCATACTGAACTTGCAATTTCTATTCAGATGTCTTTGCTAAACTATTTACTAATGATCCCAAACAATTGTAGAGATTAACTCTTAATCTTATGGAAAATAGTTGTAATAGACCAGAAAACGTTTTGTAGCGTAACTCATTCAATTGAACGAATAATAACAAAATTAAAAATGAACATTGGCCTGTCATATCTAGTCGGCACCGTAGATGCTTCCTTGAACGTACATGTACAGGCCTAAACGCTTCGCAAAGATTTGCGCAGCTAATTTTCCGATAAACGAACCTCTCCAGTCGCAACGAGGCCAAATTTATAAAGGCGTGGAAAAGAAACGGTTTTCTTGATTTTATATCATCTGCAGAACGGCGCCCTACTCGGCCGATCTGAATCCGATTAATTACTACAGTGTGTGGTCGATTTGACGGTTAAGGGTGTGTTCAAAGACTCATGTTCAAAGACTTTATCGGAAAAGGCGCTGAGTCTTGATAGAATGCATGAAGTCTGTCGCCAAAGAGCTGCTGTGACCACGGGAGCATGATGCCTTGAAAAAGGCCTGGTCGATAATTCTTGGTTGAATTTGAGACCATTTTCCACGAAAACAAGGAATTTTTTGAAGTACCAGCCCCAACAGTGACGGACTTCGGGTTTTGACGATTTTCAACGACTGCCGAGTTGCTGGAACGTCTAGTGCACATTTTCATTTTGATGATCATCATTGAAGATTTCATTTATTTGTAAATCAATGCACTCAAATTTCGGAGCAGCTTCTCAGACGTTTTTTGTATTTCTTTGAGGCCTCACTCGTTTGTTTTAAAAAGTGAGGCGCCTCACTTTTTGTGGCATGTATGCCTTCATTATATGTTCACAAATTTCGAATTTCCGCCCCGATTCTCGATTTCTTTCCCATCTCACGAGCGATCTACAATGTCCGTTTTTTACACTGTAACAGCATCAAAATAGCACTTATTTTTTCTCCATCGTAGGAAGAAGGACCGCTTCTAACTGAGTTTTGACGAAATATCGAAAACTGGTTAACAAAATCCCAAGTCTAAACTATAGCTACTTTGTGCGAAATAGGCTAGGCTGTAGTGTAACCTACCTAATGATTTGATTCCCCAATAGGTACCGATTGACCAATTAAAATTAATAGTCTTCCCAATGCTGATGAAATCGTGTCAAATTTCAATTTTTGTTTAAACTCACGTTGCTCGTCTGGCTGCAGCTGCTCCGAGCGACTCTGGTACACCGACCGCCGATAATGATGCGCAGCGACACCGCGCGCTGCGAAGCTCTGCTCGCCGCCGGTCGCCTCCGGCATCGGCGGCAGCACCGGATGGTGCACGACGACGCTCTCGCGCTCGCCCTTCACCTGGCGGCGCCACGCGCACACCGAACGCCGCCACTTGCCGCTCTCCAGCTGCAATCTCTTCACCTTGTAGTCGAGTACGCAGTGCGCCTGCGAGTCGTTGTTGGCCAGCACGGGCGGTATCTGCTTCGGATACTGCTTGCCTGGTATCCGGTGCTCGAGCCACACAATCGACAGATCGGATCGCAAGCTGGTCGAACTGCTGCTGCTGCTGCTCGACAGACTGATGACGCTGCTGCTGTTGCTGCTCAGGCTGCTGTTGCTGCTGGTGATTGCCAGATGCCGGCTGTTGCGCCGTCGCAAATCGTGCCCGCCAGCAGACTCGACGCTGCGGCTGCGCTCGTCGCGATCCGCTTGACGTTGGCGACTGCGAGCCGTCGTGCCGGCCGGATGCCGTCGGCGGTCATCGAAGGATCGGGAACGTCGATGCGACGCCTGCGGCCGAGAACGGGATCGTGATCGAGATGTTTGATGCGGTGATGATTGGTTCGAAACTGGTGAGGCGGAACGGGATGGCAATTGTGACGCTGACAACGACTCATGGGAAGCAGCTGGCGAGGTGAGGCCGCGATGCGGAAGCTTCTTCGTCTGGTTAGCTGATTTCTGTTTGAATGGCGTCGATTTGCCAGCCGGTGGACTGTGTGGCAGCGTGTGTGGCTGAGAGTAGATAGGTGAGGCGGCGAGCTCTGACGGTGCGGACTGCAGAACGTTTGTCGGAGATTGTGATCGTGAGTTTGGCTGCTCTGGAATTGCCGAGTCATCATCAGCTGCAGCTGTGTCCGATACATTGGCAAACGAAGAAGTGAGCTGAACCGACTCGTCATCATCAGCAGAATCATGTCCATCGACCGCTTCATCATCGGAACTTCTCAGCTGCGCAGATTCATCAGCGACTGAAATGGCACCATCGGAATGATGTAGCCTAGACTTCGCGTCGGCTGCCGAGTCATGCTTCTCTTCAACTTCATCGTCGGTCGAATCGATCAGCTGATCAGATTCATTAGTTTCATCCTCTGCATTTCCGTCCAACAAAGAAGCGTTGCTGTTCTCAAGAATTGCGGTCAACGGCGACAATGGCGGAGAATGCGAGGGTGGTGTGATTCGCGTCGCTGGCTGTTGCTTGATTAGTACGGGCACCGGCTCATCGACGGGCATCCGAACTGACCGGTCAGAACTGGCGGCTCCGTCATTTGCCGCAGATACTCTCGAGTCTGTGCGACTGCGACTGTTATGCTTGCCGCGTCGAACGTTGACAAACGATTGATTGATTTGCGGAGACTGTTGACTGAGCATGTCATTATTACTTGGAAATGGTGGCTCCTTCGTCCGGCCTATGCCCATCGATGTTTGTGTGCTACGGTGCGTCAAGTTCAACTGCGACTCGTTCGGCTTGTTGATAGTATTGCGTTCGCCGGCGCCCGCAAAGCTAGAGTCGGCTCCCGGGTGACCTTGGGGCTCTGGCACTGCCAGCAGACGACTATTATTCTGTGCTACTGTTTGTGGTCGACGCAACGTAACTGGCGATGCGAACGTTGATTTGGGCGTTGAATTTCGACTAGTGCCGACCGGCGGAACTTGTAAATACTTGGAGCGATCAGAGTGAGAACTACTCTGGTGGACATCGCTCGTCGTCATCGTCAGTGTGGTCGTTTGTGTTCGTTCGGCGCGCTGCGACTCATCCGGGTCGCGGTTCTCACGCGTGCTGACTGCTTCCTCTGGTATGTGTTTGGTGGTCGTGTGTTTGATGCTGTGTTCGGTCGTGACTTGAGATTCAGGCCTGGATCGATCAGTGCGTTCGACGACGACATTGTTCAACAATGTCGCCGGCTTCCGATCAGCGCGCCTGGTTCCAACCAGTGGAGCATTCGGCGAATGTGGTTGCAAAATGGACGGAGAGATGGCAGGCGTCTCCTCGGGAGCTGCACTTGCGGCATGGTTGCTTTTCTTTGTAGCTGCACGTTTGCTGCGCTCGGTGGTCGCCACCGCTTTCGCGCGATTGTTGCGATCTTTCGTCGCCGTGCGATCGGTTCGTCGGTGCGGACTCAGCAATGCTTTGCTGGGTTTGGGCGCCTCCTCGTAGGTGGTGCTGCGACCGATGGTGGCGAACGGCGGCGGCGGCGGTGAGCCCTCGACGCTGCTGTCCATGTTGTGATGCTTGCGGATGGTCGATGGTGATTGCCGGAGCTGCACGAGCCGCTCTTTATCTCTGTGCGGGGGAGGCAGATAACCAGAACGTATATTAGGCTAACATCGACACTGATAGTGCGAGGAGGCAATGGTATTGGGAAACGGAGATAATAACAGTGCGGTTCGGAAGCGTCGACGCCTCGTCCGGACGCAGAGTCGAGGAGAGGCTTCGATGATGCCAGAGTCGAGGTCATTGTTGCTGCTGCTGCTGCTGCTGCTATCAACCGATTCAATGGGCGAACTTACAAAACAATAGTTACGCAAATATCGCTTGTGCATCTCGAATTCAACAACAATCTGGGTTATGCTGTTTTCATTCCAACCAGCCTACGCAATTTGTTGATCAATTTGTTGGATGTTATACTTTACCTTTGCAGCAGTTGATCGAATTCGTCCAGATGTTCGTCGTCGGACGTGTACTGGGGCCGCTGCCTGTGCGGATTGCTGGCCATTTTCCTGAGAAAAACAATCGCACCGATTAGACCGATTCCATGTCGTCGGTGCTAAAATAAACTTACTTTCTTTGTTGCCGCTCGAATTTCGCGTCCGCCGCAAATATGTCGGCCAAAACACGGTGAGGCATTGTCAAATAGAATAGTGTATATATAGTAGTTAAAGTACGGATAAAAGGAAAATAAATAAACAATTATTAACAGTTAACGCAGGTGAGATCGATGAACGGCACTCGGGCGGTTGACGAATTACGAATAACAAATTTCAGCGCGCGCTCTCTCGCCTTGAGCTAAGCAGTATTGCCATTTGCTATTGTTAATTTGTGTTTATTTCTGCTGTCTCGTCACTTTGTGCTTGTGATATATAAAATTTAAGCAAGTCCAACTGGATATTACAGTATTTCTTGAATATCGAATAAAGATAACATAAAATCTGCTGCTCTATCGCTTATTCTACGAATTTTCGATATTTTTCTGTGTTGTACGTTGTACATCTGCAATATCGACGGAAAACCAGGGTTGTGCGATGCGGCTTCACAATTCACAAATGTCAGCCGTACAGTCTGGGTTGTTTTGGTTTGGAATTGAATTTATACCCGAATTTTACCTGTTTGCGTCGTGCGCATTTGGCGGATTTCTGAAATCACGTATTGTTCGGCGTGCTCGCGTGCACGTGCAGAAGTGCGGACCTTTTGGTCCTTTGCCGCTGTTTTCGCACTGCTGCAGGACCTTAATTCGCTTTATCAACCTTATCATCAACGAAACCCATCAACAAAAACCGTATTGATCGGAGATAGATAGTCAAAATGCCGAATTATCAGCATAAAACCAGCACCAAAATATTAAATCCTGCATTCGATGAATGGATTCGGCGTTATGGACCCCAAAGACCAGACTTCAAGAAGTTCATGGAAGAGCTGACAACAATTTCAACTAATTGTCCTAAAAATGTGGAGGTGGTAAAAAAAGCTTATCATGCCTATTGGTACGTAAGTATTCCAACTTGTCTTTTCACTTGGATCTTTGATCTTGATTCCGTGTTCTCCAGAATATAATTCAGAAACAATATGTAGCCAACCCTCCGGCGGACCCATGTTTTGTGGCATGCACGCCGGAGGTCGATGCACCGCCGGCGCCTGTTCCTTCGCCATCAGGTGCAACCAGTTTCGAGAAGTTCATCAAGGAAGGACGAAATGAAAAAGATGCAAAAAAGAAATCAAAACGATCGAAATCAAAAAAGCGGACCAAGGCTGATGCATTCGTCGTAAGTATATAATGAAGCACCACCGTCACATTTAATGATAGTTATCACGAGTGTTACTTCCTCGTTTCAGACCGGGAACTCGGTTGCGGACGAGGATCCGAACATATTCCGAGCACGTGCCGTCTCGTTTTTCGAGGCTTGGCATCTGGAGTTCGGCGAGGACGCTGATGTTTTGCTC
>JANTBZ010073923.1:0-20730 GCA_024741255.1 Exechia fusca | reverse complement strand
CTACACACCACATGCGCGAGCATACATACAGCATACAGAATATCGCAAGTACACGCTCGGTACATGCCAGCGGCTGCGACCACGACTCCGACACCGTAGACGACAATAGCCGCCACTCGGCTCGGCTCGGATTACCTGCTGTGAGCGGTTCACGTGCACGACTAACGCGCAATCGCGCCACACACGCGCCCGCATCATCAGCTCTCGGGAACATCTGGGCACGAAGTCTGCGGAAGAATGATCAAAGCTTTCAGAGCGAGAGAGAGACCCGAACCCGAATCAGCTGTGTTTACAACCCTAGTTCATTTTCTCTCTCCCTCATCGTGTAACGTTCATCGGCCGCACAGCAACATATCGAAGATATACCCGCAACATAAACCTATGCTGCGCGTGGCGAGTGCGTTACAGCTTTGGCTTTTCTGCGGGTTCGGTGTTCGGTGCGGTTCGGTTCGCTCGCTCATCGCTCGTTCAATACGCGGCCAACTCGTCGCTGCAGCTCACTCCGACAATTCAGTTGAACTTTGGCTGCAGATCGTGTCGGACGCATATCACGAGAAATCCGCGCCGCGCTCGTCTTCTTCGTAGTAGTCGCCGTCGTCGTATTATTCGAACGCGTATTCCGAGTTTTACATGTGGAGTAATTGCGCGAACGTCGGTCGTCGTCGTCGTCGTGTGTGAGGCCAACCCAGCTATCGAGTGCACAACATCGGATTACCAGCGACGATAAATTCAACTGTGCGCGCACCTGTGCACTGGTTCTGCTGCTGCTGCCCTGAGAGTGTGTGTGTGTTTGGCGGTATTCCAGCCAGAGTGTTACACACACGAGATTTATACAAAAAACACAAAACACACGCACCAATTCCACCAAACAACATTCACATTGCCGCACACAAATGTGATTCGAGTGCAAATTATACACATATTCGAATTAAACACACATATCAAACGAGCACACACACACACACACGCTACATCGATGATTCGGCTGATAATGCTGCTGTGCCGAAGCAAGTGATACACAAGCACAAGCAACAAACACTGCCGCCGTCGATTCGTGTGCCCATCGTCGGGTATTATGATTTGGATTAACCCACCGTCGTCGTTGCTGCCAACTCAACACATCGCCATGGATCATCAGAAACGGAAATTCACATCGTCGTCTACGTTCACCGTTGGACTAGCCGTGGCAGTTCTTCTGGTCGCCATGCAGCCAGGCTGCACCCATGGTACGAAATCGAAATGAACACGAATGCGGAGCGGGTACAATCGTTATGGGAGTAATAGCAGTCGTCGTGCTCCATACAAATATGCTACCAAACACTCGCGCTCGCACACACACATGACCATTTCCGAATATGTTATTATTATTTATGATTAACATGTGTAAATTATGTGCGTTCTGTGTGTGTGCGCGCACACGACCATAACCCGATATTAGCGCCCATAAAAACGTCATAGCGCAAACGCACATGGGATACAGCATAGCAGTAGTCATCGCACATGTGAATGGGCGGGCATTCTGCGTTTCTATGTTCCCGAGTGTTCCAATGTGCAAACACCAATTAATCGCGCGCCATTCGGTGTAAATAGCGCATTTACACCGAACCGCGAACCTCGGCCCCTGGCCTTATCGCCGAAACGCATCGCGCATTTCCACGTGATCGTCGTTGTGCCCTCTGCTGCTCCAAATCGCGAGCGCCTCAATATTAGGGAATTACCTGCACACACTTTGGAATAAAAGTGCTCGATGTTGCACCACCAATGAACACAACACAAAACAAAAGTGTGTGTGTGCTTTCGCGCGCGAACTCACGTTTCACGCGCGGTCGCAAAAACCGCCCCAGACATATAGAGTAGATGCTCCTTCCATCGGACACTCGCTAAATCATAAAACGAGATACCATATGGAAGGAGAAGTCGGATTTTGATACACAAGTTGATGTACATTTCTTCAATCCGTGAAACAGCGATAACTTTTCAAGATTGATTCCTACAAAAAAACGATGTTCTACAAACTTGAAGAGCGATACATAATCTTGATAATGCTCTCGAAAAAAGTGTCCGATTGTTAAACGACTTCAAAACATGCCTTCGGTTTCTCGTTCCTAGCAGAGGACCGTCAACAACTTTGTATCGACAAAATGTGTGAAGGGCAATTGGAGAACTAAATTATTTGTAATTTTTGAAAATCAGTGCAAAAATATCACCCCAACGGTTGTTTTACAAAAATTGTCCGATTCAAGGGGCATCTACTCTACACAGTTGAGTTTAGTTGGCCTGCATCTCTCTCGGCCCGCTTGCCCGCTTGCCTGCTTGCCTGCCCGCCTGTCTCTACTAAGCGATTTTAATGAGCGCACTTTATGGTGTGGCGAATTAAAACCGCCCGTCATTAAGACGGCGCAGGGCGCTCGAACTCGCCTTTGTGCCGCCTGTAAGTAGTGGTTGTGGTGTCGGTGTCGGTGTCGGTTTCTTCGCTTTAGCTCGCGTGCTCGTGCGATGATGATGCATGAGGCGGAGTACATTCTGCGATCGATTGTGTGCGCTTTTACGCGCTTGCATAACACACACACACACACACACACACACACACTTGTGCCTCATCGAAGAGCGGCGGGCGCGCACGGGCTAGTGCTAGGATTTTATAGTTTTGCATTACTTTTCATTGGTCTTTAATTTCGTACGCGCACACACACAAATTGCGCCCTCACGATTCACACGCACGCACGCATAGCAGCATATTCGCCAGTTTACGGCCAAAGATGCAGCAGGCAGTTTGTAGCCCACCCGTTAATTATGCACAGACCGCTCCAAACGCGATGCCAAAGATATGATCTGGTTTTTGCGGACATTTCGATGTAAATCGACGAGGCGCATCTGCTCGTTCGTATCTCGTTCGGTGCAGTGCATAAACATTTTAACGCGTTGATTGTAAAACTGTTTTGATGTCAACGTTTTCGTCGCGCCAGTGTCCAGCCACACGCCGCAGTCTTGTTGCGTCTATCGTGAGAGCGCGTATGCATGCGCGCATATAATTAAGACGCCGCCCGTCACACTACATTACCATCGCTGCGGCATTGCTGCACGCACTTGCGACGCAGCGTAACGCATCGACGCGCTTATCGTTCGACCAGTGTGCCAGTGCCAGTAATTGCATTGCGTTTCCGTGCGCGCCGGCGTGTTTTTTTAATAGTCTTTGTTTTATCTACACACTCGCGCACTTGCTTGCCGGGCACGATGATGCCTAACGAATTCAGACGAGCGTCGTCGTCGTCGTGAAAGGTCAGAGGACGCGTCGCGAGCGCCAAACGAAAACGAACACAACCCAACACACAACTGCGTTATTTATCACCACCACCGCGCCTTCGGCCCCTCGTTCCAGACACTTTAGACAACGATTTAATTAATACGCAAGTGTCAGTGTGCGATAAAAGCCCTCTCGGACACCACACCACTCAACTGCGCAGCGCTACTGGCGCAATATTCATAAATGAATCACACGGAATTTATGATGGGTTCTGGCGGCGGTTGCGCATAGCAGCAGTTGGTTCGTGAGAATGATTCGATTCGATGATTTTTATCGCCGCGCTGCACAATATACGACGATTCGAACGGGTTTATTATTAACACATTCACACTCTCGGGCGTTCGTGTGTGTGCGTGTAAATGTTCGTGTGTGTGCGTGCGTGCGCATCGTTTTCGTGTCACGCATGCAAATCCACGCCATCCGCGCGGTAAGCGTAAATTTATGGGCGTCAAGTGTTCGTGCGCGCATTTCCCCAAAACCCAACTCACACAGCCGAAATGTCTTAATATCGAGACGCAAACACGCACGCCATATGTGCGATGCGCCGCCACAACGACGACAATATACAAAGCATTCGCTGAACGTGCAGACACGACGACGGGCCAGACGGTTTTATGGCAGATGCGCTGCGCTCGAGCGGCGGCAGCAGCAGCGCAACGCAACGAGCGAACATTCCGCACTCGCAGTCGCCCGTATGTGATACAATATATTTTATTTGGGGACCCAGAGCCGCTGTCGTCGTCTGATAATCGCACACGTTGCGCGTGCGCGTGCGTGTGCGTGTGAATGTGGATGACACGGTCATTTGTTTCGTCGCGTTTAATGACCGGGTTGACATGTGTTTTCGCGCCGCCGCCGCGCGTTGTCTTTATTCCAGCAATTATATCCAGCGCGTGGAGCCTAAGTGCATGCATATATACACACATGACGGCCGACGGCGCTCAGTTAATATCCCGCCATCAAGTGTAATGTGCACGTGGTTGGTGGTGTTCGGAGAGACGCGAGAGACACGACACGACGGCGATGACGAATTGTCGGCAGATTAGCGTACACACATGCGCGGTATGCCGATGCCGCGATGTTGACTTTGTCGCGTTTGTCGCCGTCGCCATCGTCGGAGATAAAAGGTTTCGCGCACGATGCGTTGGTTTCGAACTCGCGTCTCAAGCGGTTGGAGGGCTTTGAGAAATGCGCGAGCGCGAGCGTTATGCAAGTTTCGCTGCGGTTTACGCAAACATGCACATATGATTTTCTGGTCGGGCAAAAAAATTGTAGCCGACGGCGGCGGCGGCGGAGGCAATGTGGTTAGCTCGGTGTGTGGTGTGTCTTGTATGTGATGTGGATGTGCAAGCAAACACATGCTCCGGCTAGAAGTAATTGCGGCAATTAGTTCGTGTGTCAGTCGACTTGGCGCATGCGTGTTTGCGGTTTTCGAACAACAAGGACCCCATTAGGCACAGCCGAACAGAGCACCGCACCAAACCATCGTCGTCATAAATCAAAACCATCAACGACGACGGCGTGCGTGACTCTTTGTCTTTGCGACGGCGATATTGTCAACGACGACGCGACCAAGCACGCGTGACATGTGTTTTGTGCTCGCTTGCAGGGAGGTATTTCGCGTGCGCGCCGCATGTCGTGACATCGATGTCGTCGATATTTATATCCGCGCACAATAATCGTTCAATATGTCGCTGCGCGGCGAAATATGGAATCAAGGCGCTCAGTGTTTTGCGTTCGAATCGATGTTGCGCATACGGTTTCATGGATGCCGTGCACGCAGATATTATTATATTAAATTCTTACCAACTCGACGACGACGACGGTCGAGGGGCGACCGAAGACGACGACGACGTCGAAACAAACCCTCCTCCGGCTATGGTGGGCCAGAGTGAAACCACCACCGCCGCCAACAGTTCGCAAAAGCCGCCCGAGCATAGACGCACGTACACGAACACATTCCACTCGGTGTGCCAAAATTGGATATAATGTATTATATAAGGCGATGGAACGACCGAGCGCGCGTGTTGTGGCTGGTTCTTTTTTGCCCCCTGCTTCCTTCTGCATACACGCGCTCTGGTGCTCCTTTGAATATAATGCATGCGTGCGTGCGTGCGTGCGAGTGCGAACATTCGCAGACTGTAGAATGTGTGGTATCAGGGATGTGGCTGAGAGAAAAAATCGGTTTAGATTGGTTCGATGTGATTATTATGAATAAAGTAAAAGAAGTTTAAATGATGATATCCACAGGTGGAATTTATTATCGATTTATGCTGCGATTATGTTACTCGCTTTCAGACTCGGCTCGATTTAATAGTTTGTTGATTTTTGGCTCGACTGCGCAAAGTGCGTGACTTGTGTGCACGATTCGAGCTCAGCAAGATGCCGATGGGGGGGCACACCGAAGACAACGACGGCGGCTGCGGTTCGTGCGTGCACGCATCACAAAGTGCTTTAATTTGGCAAGTCATATCCAATGCAGATATGTGCGGTTACACGCGAGCTCGTCGTCGCGTCGTGCGCGTCATATTTTCGTGGATTCTTTTGCCCTTTGGTGGTTTCCACACGACGCAGCAGCATACGCGCAGCATACGCTTCCCCAAAAAGAATGGAGGTATTTGACAATGAATGCACGCGCTGCCAAATGCGTGCGTGAATACCGCAGCCGCACATCTCCGGAATCAAAGCGAGCACGAGCACGAGCACGATATTCAATACGATCAAACCGAAAATCAGAATGCATGCAACATCGTCATCGTGCGGCCGGATTTTTATGATTGCACCGCCGCCGGTCAGATATGTCTGTTTGTTCACACGTCTCGGCTTCGCTGGCCGCAAGTTTTTCCATTGTAAATAATACATTAACCGGTGTGCGTGTGTAGTCATTGCGTGAGTGCACATTAGGCCAGTATGTGTGTGAACATCGAAGCGTGCGATCGGACAAACACCTCTCGGGGTAATGACGCGCGCATTTTTAATGTGTCCTTTGGCCGTTTCCTTTTGTTTTCCCGAATGATAGGGGCGTCGCATTCTCACACTCATATGCTCGCGCAGATGACGCAGCTAATAGTGCGTGCAGTCGATGAGCTGTTGCGCTGTCGAAACGTCTTCATTCTCGGCACAAACCGAAAGATGAAAGAATTTCGAACGCGCACATGTGAGTGCCAGAGTGTTTGTGTGCTCCGATGCTCGCACCATTTGGCTGAGTAAATATATGTTTGTGTGCTTGAGCGTGTGTGTATTTATTTGGTTGCTCATCCTTTCCAAACACACACGAAAACTAACGCACACACGCAGACACTAAAACGGGCAAAACATTGGCACTCGACGCCTCCGGGGCGCGCCGGCGGCGATGATGCATATTTTTTCGGAGAATCATAATGATGATTGCCGGTTGTGGCTGCGGCTGCGGCGGCGACGGCAATAGGAAATTACGCGCATTTGCCGCAGACCGGAAAAAAAGAGCGCGGCATGTGCGTGCGTCGAGAGACCACCCATCGTCGGATTTGTCGAGGCCGTGTATGTCGATCTTTGTGTGTGCAGTTAATCTCTGCGGCGTGCAGTTTATCTGTCAAAGTCAACGATGAATATGAATATGAATGCATTGTATTATTGTCGCGGCCCTGGCACCGAATCAACAAACACACACACAGCTGCAATACATCTTCGTTAGAGCGTTGTGTCTATCGATCGACGATCGACGCAAATATGGATCCGCATAAAAGCGGCGGCGCCAGCCGTACCGTTACAATCATAACCGCAATGTCGCACTCGGCGATCGTGAGCCAACATTCACGCAGATTCACGCACTAGCGCACAGGCGGCCGATGCCGATCAAATGCGCGACGCATTCTCCGAATAGTGCGCGCATGCACGCGAGATCACGACGGAGGCGAACAATATAAAACGCACGCGCAAGCGCACGCATTTTGTCATCATCATCATCCATTATACGCTCGCTTGTATGCTTGTATGCACGGCTCGATCGCTCGCTTTCGGAATGCACGCACGCGCATTTCACCCACACAACGCATACTACTATACAGCATATATACGACGCATTATGCACAAGCGCATGCGCATATGCGTACGCACGAACCGCATTAGTCGTGCCACGCATTAATTCCGAAGTTGACTCAATTTGTTTTCACGCGCTTGCCTGAAATGTGTGCCTGCATCGCCCAGTCGTGCCCAACAATGTTGGTCACGACGACGTCACTACAAACGAAAAAAAAATGTATCCAACGAATTCCGCATCGAGCGATCGAGCGCCACGATGTCGACATCGACGCAATGCACGATCATATTTCCGCGCTGCAATGCGCGGCTCCAGTGTTTTATGGACTCTAACGCATAAAGCACACACGCTCGCACGCACGCGCGCATAACATTATAATAATACAAACCCAACGGCCGTTGTCTCTAAGTGCGTGTGGGTAGAGCGAGCGAGTGTCGCTTATGCATGTACAAATATTGATTCCCGACTAAACGATTCGACCAGCCGCGCGCTGACCGTTTCGAATTTTAGCGTTGCATTGCGGAATGACTGTGCAAACAAAGTGAATGTGAACGTGTGCATCGGTGGGCCCGTATAATCACTGTGTCGTTAAAACCGATCGAAAATATACGATCGATGGCGGTGGTCGCGAGCGACGGCGTCATGCCGAGATTTTATATCAATGCGATCGCGCGATGCGCTCGCTCGCACAACGTGCAGTCAATTTTAATGCATCGAATGCCACACATTGATTTAATGGAATGAAGACATTATAACCGAGTGCATGGCATGATGCTGAGTGAGCGAGCGGTTTTGATCACCATTATGACGTTGAACTCTCGGTGGGCACATGGCACACACGTGCATTGATGGTGGATATGATATTAAAACGTAATGAATTTGATAGCCGCAGCAACGCCGCGGACCGGTCCAATAAAGCACGCATCGAGATAATATATTAATCGGTCGGTCAGCGCATACTAATCGAATTGCGTGCGCGTGCGGTCCTCAACATCAGGCATTTTTTCACTTTGGAGCAACACACAACTGTCAATAAAAATCGATTTATGCTGCGCGCCGCAACATACCGGAATCGTCTCGCGCACTCATCGACCAGCTGACCGCCAATGTCGACGACGGACGGCGCAACATAATTATTATAAATGCATTTCGGAACCACTGAAAAACCCGCGGACAAAACGCGCTCACACGCACATAAATCATTGAGCACCGCGCGCGCGCACGCAGTGTGTTATTAAATTATTCGATTTATGTATCATTCAGCACACACAATTGAACGCGCACGCTCGCTCGCGCTCAACATGAAACGCGCGTTGCCGATGCGCCGCGTTGCTCAACATAAGCACACACACAGCACACAGTTGCCTATTAAAACATCAATCACTCACTCACTCCGAGACTCCGAGACTCGCGCACATCTCAGACTTATGCTGCGATATATGCTTTTTTGTTTCACACACACTCGCCAGTCAACGCAGCGTATTTAACCGGTCTCAATATTTTTTCCTCCTCCACAGCACTCGAGTATCCGCGCATCACCGAGCACCCGATGGACGTGATGGTGCCGCGTCACGATCCGGTGACGCTCAACTGCAAGGCGGACGGCTCACCAGCACCAACGGTCCAATGGTTCAAAGACGGCGTCGCGCTCAAGTCGGAGCCGACGGGCAGCCATCGCATGGTGCTGCCGGCCGGCGGACTGTTCTTCCTGAAGGTACGTGTAGAGGAATTTGTGCAGAAATCGAGCGCAAGAAAAAAATGCGTAATCCGTCCGACGATGGATTGCGCGCAGAAGCTCGGCAGCAGCAATCAGACACAATAGTTATGTTGTGTGTGCGTGTGTGTGGAATGTAGGGCATTCGTTTGCGCAGAACCCACGCGCGCAATTCTTCAACATTGTATGGAGGGCGAACGAGCTGGCGCTGGTTTGATTGTTGTTGATTAATTTAGATGCTGCTGAGCTGCTGTTGCCGTTGCATCAGAGTTCTCAGACCGACCGACCGAGTGGGATGCGCAAACAAAAACGCCCACGCAGAGCAGAGCATCGCGCGCGCATACTTTTTCCGCATTGTTTGCGCGCACTAACTCTCGTGCTGTGCTGTGTGTATGAATCATCATAATCTAAAGCCAACGGCTATCGCGTGGCTGCTGCTCGTATTGCTTGCGACTTGCGACAACCTTCGCTGTATTTTTATTTGCGGCTCTGCAGCGGTGGCAACCGGAAGCCTCGGCGCCACCGGCGTTTGTGACAATATTACTCCGTCACGGGATAGAGTAAAGTGGGGATTTTTCTCCACTTCTGAGCATCGAAGGGTTAATGGTAACAACTTTTGGCATAAATGAGGCCTCATAATGTGTGTGAATAGTTAGATCCCACTTCTGAAATCAATTCCAGAAGTGGGATCAAACTATGCAAAAAATACCCCTAATCCCTCTATCACCTCGAGGAGGTTAAAGTTGGCGTTGGCAGCGTTGGCAGAAACGCCGCCGCCGCCGCGCGAATATGCAACCGGCAAACCGAGAGCGCGCCACTCATAAATACAAACACACTTGACGGTGCGCAGCGATGCGGTGCGCGCACGCGAAGGGTTTTGTTTTATTGTCATTGCGTGCCGCCACCGCCGCCGACGCCGCCAAAGCCCTTTCGGCGCACTTCCACCCTTTCAACCTCACCTGTGCTGTGCTGTTCAGCTTGCGCATGCTTTATGCTGCGCTTGGCGCCTGCGTCTGCATTCCTAGCACGCGTGTATTCATTACACTCGGCTGTGCAAACTCATGACGACGACGACGACGAGTTGCATTCATACAATCACCTTACCGTTTATATAAATAAAAGGGATGCGATTGTTGGTTCAAACCACCCCAACCCCGCCGGCAGAGCAGAGCCAACCACCCTTGCGTGACGTCGCGCGCGCGTCGCGGTTGCATTTTGCACACACATGACAACGACGACGACGACGGTGCGAGATTTCAATTCCGTCGGCACGAACAGTGCAAACAGTGCATTCGAACAAACCGCAAGCGCGCAAATGCTGACGTGTGTCTCTCTGTCTCTCTGCCACTGGTGGCGGTGTTACCTCGTCCCAGTTGAGCACACGTGTGCATAAATATATAGGTGAATATGTGGCACGCGGCGTCTGCTGCCTGAGCAGCGCACTGTGAGCGGTGTGCAATGTGCACACATTGAAAAATTCATACCTTTTTGCAAGGCAAACACTCACTTGCACACACAGTCATTTCTATATATAGATCATTGCTGGCGGGCGCTTACGTGCGCAAGTGCGCACACACGGAAATATGTATATTATACGGCGCGGGGTTGATGGCTCTCCGATTCCGCCACCACCACCATCAGCGACTCTATGTTTATTGCGACGAGAGAGTGTAATATGATTTCTGCCGCTGCGTCCTCCTCTTTATTTATGCAATCGCGTGCACTTTGTGCAAATCACCGCGCGCGCAGAGTCGCGAATTTCTGTCGATTTTATGCTAACCATCGCAACCCTCTTTTGTTTCCCACCAGGTTGTGCACTCGCGACGCGAAAGCGACTCCGGCGTGTATTTCTGCCAGGCGACAAATCAGCTGGGCACCGTTCGCAGTCGAAATGCAACGTTGCAAGTAGCCGGTAAGTGTCTGAATATTAAATTTGAATTGTAACGGCGACGCAAAAAGGAAGTTGACCCCCCTGATTGGCATGACTAATTGATGCGATTCAATTGACTGCAGTATAACTGAAAATCGGACTGCATTTTCACACTTTTTCACGTCGGTTCTGTCGATCAATTAAAATGTAATCATGTCGACGGAAATGGATAGAGGCGATGCGCCGTCATGTGATCGCTTGTCGGAAGTGAAATTCTACAAGCAGAAAGGGGTGACATTTCGCTGCGCACGTGTGCATCGAATCTTATGCTCGAGCGTCGACGTTTAATGCTTGTCGCTTGCGTCGACGACACGTGCGAACAGCGTCGGATTTTTTCCCCGCATGACACGAGTAGTGCAAATCGATTTACTACACGCGCGATGCTCATCCAATTCTTCATCCCTCCATCTCCCCCGCTCCGCTCCCAGTTCTCCGCGAGGAATTCCGCCTCGAGCCGACGAACACGCGCGTCGCCCAGGGCGAAACCGCCCTCATGGAGTGCGGACCGCCGCGCGGCTCTCCCGAACCGACGGTCTCGTGGCGCAAGAACGGCCAGACGCTGGATCTGAACAGCTCGAAGCGCATCCGCCTGGTGGACGGCGGCAATCTGGCCATCCAGGATGCGCGGCAGGCGGACGATGGGCGCTACCAGTGCATTGTGCGCAATGCGGCGGGTACGCGCGAGTCGTCGGTGGCGTTCCTGAAGGTGCACGGTAAGCAGAATTGAAATGAAAAAAACCATTATCTTTGAAAGTATTTTGCAGAAAAGAGACTACATTTTCACAGTCTGACTGCAAGTGTCACATTCCGCAGACAGCATCATTCTAACGCTCCATTCCTATGCTCATTTCTATGCTCGCGCAGTGAAACCGTTCCTGATTCGCGGCCCAGAGAACCAGACCTCGGTGGTCGGGTCGTCGGTCACGTTCCAGTGTCGCGTCGGCGGCGAACCGCTGCCCGATGTGCTGTGGCGGCGCACCGCCTCCGGCGGCAACATGCCACTCGGTGAGTACACACACACGCCGCGACGACGACAAAAATGCCAACACTGTTTATCCATTATGCGGTCGGTCGGTTGGTTGGGACGGTGGACAATCAACCGCAATTTGTCCGGTGCCCGTAAATAAATTGGGGCAACATACACAACATATACAGTATGCTGTGTGCCGACCATATGTTCGAATTGGGTTGAGAGAAAAAATACTGCCGAAATATGCGCGACGACTCTTTGCAGTGTGAATGTGCGAGTAGTGTGTGTGCCGAACACTCGAATATGCGCTGCGCTGCCGATGGTGGTGACTGCCAACAAATATTCATTACTCTTGTGTGTGTCTTGCATGTTGTGTTGCAGTTCGTGCGACGCGCACGCATTCGAGCATCCGCGAGCAATTTTCCAAGCTAGATGATACGAATCGGATGCAAATTAATCGCGTTGAATGCGCGCGCGCGCTCTGGCGAACGACACAAAATGCATTCGCTTTTCGGGGATGGCACTGTGTAGTAGCATATAGTGTATATGTTGGGCTATGCTGTGTGGAAGGGCATAGCAGTAGTGGATATGCAAATGCCAGCACATTCACTCCACAGAGCAAGTGGAGTAGTAGCACAAACTGGAAACCCAACGAAAACCAACAAATGCCGGAAAATTCGTGCACTTGCAGCATAGCCAAAAGAGTTTACGTTCGGCATTGGTGAGGGTGTACTACTCTGTGTCATTGGAGTTGGCCAGCTTATATATCTTAATTCTTGTCCAGTGTCCGATGTGTTCAAATGAACATTATACAAGAAATAAAATATGTAACTTGGTCAACATCAATACCATAGAGTAGTATGTTTCAGCGCTTGCTATCGAACTGCCTGCCTGCTCTACTGAAAAAAACAACTAGAGCACCAGACCATCACCACGGCACACACACAAACACACTCACACACGAACAGCAGCATTGATGTGTAAACACTGGCGCGACACGACGACAACGAACGCAGGCGACAACGACATCAGAAGTTGTTCGAACGAATTCGTGTGCCTGTGTTTGCCAGAAAACGGCGTCGAATCGACACACACACACACACACACAGTTGTATTTACGTTTCGAATTTTGTCCGCTCTCCGCTTCCGTCAATCTAGGTCGTGTCCACATTCTGGAGGACCGCAGTCTGCGACTGGATGGCGTCACGCTGGACGATGTCGGCGAGTACAGCTGCGAGGCGGACAATGCGGTCGGCTCGGTGACGGCCACCGGATCGCTGAACGTCAACTGTAAGTATACTTTGCTGGGAATTTAATTTCCTGGAATAGCCTGAATGTATACCAAGTGTAGTTCTAATCCACCAACCACCTCATCCCACTTCTGCAGCACCGCCCAAATTCACCGTTCGCCCCAAGTCCCGCATCTCCGAGCTCGGCAAAGAGGCCATCTTCGAGTGCCACGCCACCGGCACCCCGCGACCAACCGTCTTCTGGTCCATCGAGGGCAATCGCACCCTGATGTTCCCGGGCACCCGGTACGGTCACATCGACGTCACCCTCACTCCGGAAGGCCGAAGCGTCCTTTCGATAGCGCGCATCCAGCGCACCGACTCCGGAACCATCATCGTGTGCAGTGCCGTCAACAGCGTCGGAAGCGTCAGCAGCCGCGTCGTGCTGGCCATCAACGCCCAGGAGGAGCGACCGCCGCCGATCATCCTCACCGGTCCGGTCAATCAGACGCTGCCCGTCAAGTCGATGGCCGTTCTGCCGTGTGCGGCGCTGGGCATTCCGACGCCGGTGATTTCGTGGTATCGCGATGGGATTCCGGTGATTAAGGCCGCCCCCCGAGTGGCCATCTCGGAGGCCGGTACTCTGACGCTGAACGATCTGCGCAAGGACGAGGATGCCGGTTTGTACACTTGTGTCGCGAGCAGCCGAGCGGGCAAGACGACGTGGAGCGCGTATCTGCGCTTGGATCAGCCCACGAATCCGAACATCAAGTTCTTCAGGGCTCCGGAAGCGAGTGCTCTGCCCAGTGCTCCGGGCAAGGCGCAGATCGTGGAGAAGACCAGCACTTCGGTGACGCTTTCGTGGACGCGCTCGGGTCAGATCGGCGCTTCGAGCGTGGTCGGCTATGCTGTGGAGATGTTCGGCCGCAATGATACCGATGGCTGGACGGTGGTGGCGAGCCGGCTGCAGAATTGCACATGGACGCAGGAGGCGCTGGTGGCTGGAGTGACGTACTATTTTGTGGTGCGAGCGGAGAATGCGCACGGCGTGAGCGTGCCGTCGGCGATGTCGGAGCCGATTGTGGTGGGACTGGTGAGTAGCGAGAATTGATAATATTAATAGATATTCGTAGAGGCAAATCATCTTCAAAGTGTCGATGTTTACATAGCAGTAGTTGAGTTTGCAACATTGAAACATTTCCGGACCTAATAACCAATCGCGATTTATGGCAATGTTGCGCACAGTGACTAAACAAACACACACACACACGTCGCGTGGCGTCGCATAAACTTGCACTTGGCGTAACGGAAATTAGTAAGCCGAGCGAACGCTTTACGACTGCAACTACGACTGTAGTACATAGAGTGCAGTTGCAGCAGGCGCAGTCATTCACGAAGTACACACTTTGAATAGTTATGGCGTGTACGTGCTAGTGCGAAAGTGCTCAGCGACTAGTATGTTAGAGGCTATGCTGTATAGTATGTGCGGATTATGTAGCTGCGATGTGTCATTGAGAACATTTAAGCACTGTATTTGCGCAATAGTGACACACGTTTTTCTCGTATTCAATGCCAGTTTGACTAATTTTAAAATTCGATTCCTATTCCCTCCGAACAGAACGAATTCAACGTCGCCCTCGACCTCAGCGAGGCGCGTGCCTCCCTCATGTCCGGCGATGTCATCGAGCTGACCAACGCCACTTCGCTCACGCCGACGAGCATGCGACTCGTCTGGGACATTATCAATGGCAAATACGTGGAGGGATTCTACATCTATGCGCGTCAGATCAACGGCAACGGCAACGATGGTTCGTTGAACTTTGGCGCTGAGACGTACAAAATGTTGACGGTGCTGAATGGCGGCGGAGCTTCGCAATGCACGGTTACGGGTTTGACGGCGTTCACGCGGTACGAGTTCTTTGTGGTGCCGTTCTACAAGTCGGTGGAGGGCAAGCCGTCGAATTCGCGCGAGGCGAGGACAATTGAGTCGGGTAAGTTATCTAGAGATGCCTATCTTACTCGCTTTAAACCGCAACTAACCTATTCCTTCCATATCTCCCCCCTCCAGTCCCCACCGAAGCACCGACCAACATGGAAGCCGTCCTCATCAACGCCACCTCGGTCTACCTGAAATTCCGACCCCCTCCGGCGCACGCCACAAACGGCCAGCTCCACTCCTTCACCGTCATCGTGCGCGGCATCAGCTTCGTCGGCAACCTCTCGCACATCCTCACCAACATCTCCATCGACGCCGCCACTCCGAGCCTGCTGCTCGCCAATCTCACCGAAGGCGTCACCTACACCGTCAGCGTGGCGGCCGCCAATGGCGCCGGCCTGGGCCCGTTCACCGCTCCGGCTACTCTGCGTCTGGATCCGATCACCAAGCGCCTGGATCAGTCAGTCGCTCAGCAGCCCCGCTACGCCCTCGACATGGACGAAGGTTCCGATCTGCTTACGCAGAAGTGGTTTATCATTGCTCTGGGCACCGTTCTGTCGCTGATGATGCTCAGCTTCGGCGCTATGGTGTTTCTGCGACGCAAGCAAATGTTCGCCAAGCAGAGCTCGATGAGCGGCGATGGACGGCTGGGCTTCAAGATGCCCGGAGGCCATGGAGCTGCGCATCTGCATTCGAACAACGCGGCAGCGGCTTCGGGTTTCTGGTTGGACAGTTCGGCGGGTTTAATTTGGCGACAGGCTGGGCAGGGACAGGCGGGCAGCGAAGCCGGAACGATGTTGGGCAAGCAGCACATCGCGGATTATGCGCCCGTGTGTCATGGTGCAGTGGCTCCGGTTTCGGGTTCGGCCACTGATGGAGATGGAGTTGACATTTCGCGCTTTGCTGGCGAGTACTCCAACTTCCCAGCTGACTATGCTGAGGTTAGTTCGTTCCGGGGCAAGCCTTCGTCGGACTACGATCCCGACTCTACGTTGGACGATGGCCAGCAGTCACCGGCTCCGTATGCGACTACGACGTTGGCCGGATCGAGGCACGCGGCCGGTGCGGCGGCAGCTTATCGCAGTGGACAGTCGCAGCATAACATCTTCTTCGGAGGCGATCAGCAGCAGCAGCAGCAGATGTACCAGCAACAACAGCATCAGCTGCAGCACCAGCAGCAGCAGAACCAGCTCTACCAGGCCCATGCTAGCCAACGATCCGCCTACTCCGATACCTACTTCACCGCTGGTCCTCAGCATATCCAGCACCAATCGCCGCTCCAGCACCAGCACCAGCATTCCACGCCCCAGCATCAGCATCGCATCAACATCACCGAGAACAAACTCAGCAATATGTCCGCCCTCACCGACGCGGGCTATGGATCGCATAGCTCCGCATCGGTTCCTCAAACTCCTCTGGGCACCATTCGGCGCAGCAGCAATCGGCTGAAAATGTCCTGCGGCAGGGGCAAGTTGCGCTCGAGTTTGGGCGGCGATGGCGATAGCGAACGGGATCTGGCGAATTTGTCCGGCAACGATGGAGCGCATCAGGAACAGTTCTACGTGAAGGTCGGCGAGACGCTGCCGCCTCAGCAGTTGGCCGCTGCGGGAGCGACGAGCGCGAGCGCTGGCGGTCCGGTGTCCAATTCGGTGTCCTCTTCGGATGTGTACATGAACTGGGGGCAGCACCAGCAGGAGCAGCAGTTGCTGTTGAAGCAGCAGCAGCAGCAGCAGCACAAGCATCAGTTGCAGCAGCATGCGCACTTCTTCGATCAGATGCGATCACCCGATGTGGTGTCGGCGCCCACGGCGGCCGCCACGAAAACGATGCCCTCGATGAAGTGCTCGGGCAAAGTGGCGTCGGCCGATGCCGATGAGGATCTGTTGATGTATTCGACGGCTGCTGAGCCTTCGGCTGTTGGTCAGAAGACGAACAGTTTGATTAGTAGCTATCGCAGTGGGCTGGTTGGACGATTTGATGATGTGTGAATGTGTGGGACGGAGAGGAGGAGGAGGACATCTACGATACGATATTAATTTATTTTCATTTTTCGAGTGTACATAGAGAGAACACTTTAGGCTAGGATCAAAAAGGGCAATGCGGTGTGACTGCACAAGCGACGATATCAAAACACACTGACTAGGTAACTCGCTCGCTATAACTACTTGTACTATATATGTAATGGTGTCTTAGGTATCCGAAAGAACAAACATACACACACGCAGTTGAGTTGATTGAATTAAATAATATAATAATGGAGTGTGTGTTTGTTGAGGCACTGATTGCTGCATGAAATCATATATACTTACTATAGTTATATCGATTATGAGTATGGATATTTTATGAACACGCCCACAAAATACTACAGACACACACTGCAGCCATAACATAGTCGACAAATTGTGATAAACCCCCCCTATATGATAATATGTATGTAATGTATAAACTATATCTAAAGTACGACAAAACAATAAACTGCCACGAAATATAATTCGAGAAAATATATGTTAATGAAATTGATGTTCGCGTTTCATTTGTTGAACTATGGCCGACTGAGGAATAGAACCTAAGATCTGGGAAGATTCTTTCTCATCGCAGAATCAATCAATTGAGCTACGAATGGCAGCCTCATTTACTGTATTCTTCAGATTTGCCACTCAGCGACTACTATCTATCTTACAAATTTGAAAAGGCGACAATTATACCATTCGAATTAAGCAGTATAAATAAAGACAGTAGATTAATTTGCAGCGGTAGGAGAAGAATACTTCACGAAGGAGATCGAGATCAAGGAAACTATGTTGAGGAACAAAAAATGTTTCAATAAAAAATGAAGGTCCTATATTCGAACTACGACAGCACAATATAATGGGAATATACTGTCACGGAAAATCCGTCCAGAAAACGGAACAAATCGGTGTCCGAGTTTCATTTGTTGCTGCATGCGCTGCATTGTGGTCGACTAATGTGAATAGGCCCAGATTCTCGAGAACTTAGCGCCGCGTCCGCTGACCGTGACTTCTTGGCGGGATCGTTCGTCTTGGCATTATCTCCGAACGCACACCAGCTACCGATCTGGGTGCACTTCTGATCATGCGACGATGATGACGACGATTATGCTGTTGCATGTTTCATGTTGCGCTCATGTGCACAATAGTCATGTGAACTATGACTATGATGCGTATCGGCGCATTTTTTCAACATACATACATTTTGTGCACATTGTTATGTGCATCGCGACTTCGAGTACCTCTGTGCTGAGGACGCATTCGATACACGACCCATTCATGCTCATGCACACGGTGTCACGGTCACAACATTGGCGCGCCCTGTGCCGAAAGTGTTTGTGTGTGTGTGTCGCCGAGATGTCGGCATGGACCATAAGTTAAATTAATATAATAATCTCTTCACACAGGCGAAACGTGTGTGCGTGTACTTTATGCTTTATGCTCTATATGGTGCTATAGAAATTCAGTTGGGTATATGCATGAATGTGCTAGAATTTTGCATTGTGTGGGGGTTTGAATGCCAAACAACGTATACGCACACATATGTCGAGGATAACGGATATAATGAGGGCTCATCGATCATCGACATGAATACACACACATATGTACGTACGTACTCTGCGCACATATTCAGGAGAGTATGTCGAGTGTGTGCTTGTGGGATGTGTGTAATGCACTATACTCGAAATTGAAAGGCAATTGTACAGAGTACAGGAACGAATATAATATCAAGGTTGAATATGTTGGAGGACGTCGCTCGTGTAATGCCGAGTGTGCTAAATTGCACAAACAGGATAACGAATTTCATGTTATTTTCGGGAATTTAATGATGTAGTCAATACTGTATCAATGACTGATGTGTTGAAGTAACATGTAACATATATTTTGTAAGGTTTATGGAATATATTTTATCGCGGTTCATATAGTAATTGCCTCAAGAGAAAGTGGCCCTAATGGGTTAAGTTAGATCGGCTAGTATGTAGGTTGCATAGATTTAGGCTGTATGCTTCTATTGTATCGTCTCAGCTCAATATTCGTATACATGCAGGCTATTTCACATTTCGACTTCGAGAAACTATTTTTAGACGCGATGCGATCACTATCGTGGACACGCACTAGCTAGTGCTGGAAAGCGATCATGAGTCAGGATGGCCGAGCGGTCTAAGGCGCTGCGTTCAGGTCGCAGTCCACTTCTGTGGGCGTGGGTTCAAATCCCACTTCTGACATAACTTTTTTATATACCGTTTTGTTTCAAGTTATTCCGTCTTTGGGTAGGAAACTTCCTGTCGGCGAATATAGGCGAAACGAAAAACATCAACACAAGTCATATATGCCTCTCACCTGATCGTTCTGCAGCTGCGTCGCAACCGTCAGAATCGACTCCAGCTTATCGATTCGCGACTCCCACGCCATCGTCTTATCCTCCAGTATCTCGTCCATCATCAGCATCGATTCGGTCAACGTCGGCGGCTGTTCCGCGGCACCGCCCATCCTCCCGCCCAGACTCATCGGCTGCTGCTGCTGCAGCTGCAGCGACGACAGCGAATTATCCGACGGCACGCTGTCCAAACTCGGATAGCCATCCGCCTCATCGTCATCCGAGTCGCTCTGCTCGCGATCCGGCTGGCCCATGCTCTCCAGCTTGTCCAGCTTGCGCGCCACCTTGTACGATCCGCGCAGCCGGTCCTTCTCCTCATCGGTCAGATCGAGGAAGCGCAGCAGCCGAATCTCCCGATTGCTGAGCACAATGTTCTTCAGCGACTGCGACAGTTTGGCGCGCAGATCGGCGACTTCGGCGGCGACCTTGCGGTGCTTCTTGCGCGACTTGACGGCGGCGGGTCGCAGCAGCATGAGGATCTGCTCGGTGCAGAGGTCGGCGAACAGCTGACGCGATTCGGGTTTGATGGCGCTGTGCGAGGGAGATGAGAGAGAAGGGGGGGCGAATTGCAATTACCGGGATTGAACAAACGCGTGTCTAAGGAGGAAGACGGTTTATTTGTTTTGTATAATAGATGTACTACCATGGAAAGCGCGATTCAAAATGATTATAGGTATTCAACCATTCGTTATATTTTACTCGACATTTTGTTGTACGAAATATCAAATCTCAAACTTGTTTGAAGATTTTCTTTGTCTAACTTGAAACGAATGAAATCCCAACATGTTGCTTCTAATTTTGTCTTTGCAGTACGTTCGGTCTGCTGACGGTAGCCTTATAATTATGACATTTCAGCAAAAAATTAAATTTAATTCTTTCTATCTAGATTTTCACGAATACATAAGCAAGGCCCGAAAGTTAAGGGAAAAACCCTTTTTTCGTGGTCATCCTACAGAACATTTGTAACCACGATTATGCGTCACGTTTCCGTACGATTAAAATGAACCTTATTTGTTATCCCTTTTTCAGCCTTGTTCAAGCAAATGATGTGCTTAGTGCGATATTTGCAAGAAGAACCATTCTCACGATATCTTTTAAACCATTTTTACGAAATATCATCGAGAAATCATGGTTTTTAGACACTGTTTTCTTGTTTATAGACCCTTTTTCACTGTTTTTAGCCACTATTTTAGGGCCCTAAAACGTACTTTTTTAGTCCCTTAACTTCCGGTCCTTTTCGGTG